>CAKAEH010000850.1:0-117089 GCA_916381525.1 Cercopithifilaria johnstoni
AAGGACGAAAATTAGTATGAAACCTCAACTGACGAACGGGAAATCGATCTAACTGTCCTGCAATGGTGAACAACTAACATCTACAGCAGCGCAATAGCATCAATGAGCTCATCATAAAAACCTATCCCGTAATCAGTATAAATCAGGGAGACATTATCACTGGTGATTGTAAAGAAATCAATAAATTAGCATTTAAAATCAAAAATAGATCAGATATGAATATTTTGAAATTAACCAATAATTATTTTAAAAATAATAATAGTGAAGTTTTGAAATTTGTAAGAAATAACCTACCTGTCTGAAAAGTCTTTCCGAAAGCGAAACTTATAATTTGCTATAATTCAAAAATGGAAAATAAATTAGTAGCATAAAATAACTGGCATTTAGTTCTTAAAAAAGGAATACTGAAATTTGATTAAATTGTTTAAAATTTTAAAAATTAAAATTTATATGGAAAAAAAAGATTTTCTTCTTATTTCATACGGTAAGCATAAAATTAGTTTCGGTTGAATGAAAAAGCCAAAGTAATCATTTATCACTTATCATAAGTAATGCATTCTCTTCATATTTCTTAATTATTATTAGCAGTAAAAAACGATGGCATAAGCTATTGTATGAGTTATTGTTGAAATAGGCCCAAAGGGATAGAAAACCTTAGGCGCTAAATTATTGATATTTGAAGTTAATAAATAAATTAATAATATCATAATGTTACTTCATTGGCACCTGAATTCGATTATTATGATAATAATAACTAACAAACTGAATTATAAATAGTTACAAATTTTATTATTTTATTTAGCTACTGAGGATTTTTGAAGAAATTAAAATATCAATTTAAAATTAACTGAATTGAAGTCTCAATTTAAACTTATATGAATGTGTGTTCGATTAAAGATTCCGGAAATGCTAACAACCATAGTAGGAAGTATAAATTTCTTAATTAGTTCAAAGTTCAATTTCTCCCTTACAACGAGTTTTTGTTCTTCTTCTACCTCAAATATTGTGATATCTATGAACAACAGTTTATTCTATGTAAAAATTTATAAAACAATGAAAAAAAAGAACAATACTAAAATCCATTTTGTTAAGAATTTTTTGCTTCTTTTGAATTAGAATATCTTGCAGCTTTTCAATCGATCGATAAAATTATCTTTCTCATTGATCAAATCAGTCTTTCCTATTTTCTTCTTTTCGGATAGTTAATGATATTAAGTAATTATCAGTTGAAATTTTTAATATTCTTTTTAGATGTTTAATTAGAGATATGTATAAGTAACAAATCATTTTGGATCATTTTCTTTTTCACTGTGATAAATATTGAATGAAACATCGGTTAGTGAATTTTTCTAATTGATAATTTGTTAAAATTAATCAATCGAAAAAAAAAACAATGAAAATAAATTAATTTGACTTCAAATAAGATAATGAGCTGTTAAAGAAAGAGTGAGTTTCATTAGTCATCCATTTTATATTTTTTAATTCAATTTCTACTTGGCTGGATTCAATGCTTTAATATATTTATATTCCTTACCGAATGATTAAGCGTTAACTAAAAATTGTACTAAATTAAACTATATGATATATTTAAAAAAAAACGAAAAAACAGCGATGAAAAATAATTTGAAACATTAAATTTTCCAGTAATTTAGTACTAATTTAAAAAAATTTTTATCAATTCCTTCTAATTTCACGTAAGTTCCGGATAACTTAATTTTAAAGGCAGTTCAAACTAGAAAATAACGTATAGTGTTGAAACGTGCATCAGACCGTTCGTTAAAAATAATTACGCCATTCACAAATATTTAAAATAAAATATAAGCACGTGGATGTTGGCTTTTCATAATGAGTGCGTGGTTTAGAATTGGGCCATAACAGGTATTGCGTGTGTGAAGTTTGATGTTAGGTACTGGACTGCTTTAGTTGACCCAGTGATCTGAGAAGTTCTTAAAAGAAAATTTGATTTACGAGAAGAGTGTGGGAAGCATTCATTTTAACTTTTTATTCTTTTTGGAACAACCGGACTTCAATTTTCCATTTTTGAGTAGGAAGTTATTCCGGATGATATCACGAGCTAACAGTGCCATGAGCTATAAGATTTTTCGCTTTTCAGGGGAAGAGCAGACAAAATTCTTTTTTATCTTTTGAAATTTGGCAATTTTTAAAAATTTTATCACTGAACGTTTCTTCTGTTGATGACATGAATAGTGGGAATTTGAAAATTTTTAGTTTCTTCATTTTTAAAAGAGTAGTTTTAAATATTAATATTTTGGCATATGATTCTGAATAGCAATTTTGGTACTTTGTCTTACTGCTTATTTTAGTTGCGTCGTATGTGACTGCTTGGCTGGCCGTACGTGCACTAAGGAAAGATATAGTCATGGAATGTCGCACAAATAAGACAGCCAGATTAGCTGCGAAATTTCCTTGAAACTTTCATAGAATTTCCAGGATCTGCTATGTTGGAGGATAGCAATGTAAAAACGTCGCTGGAAAATGTATTACAGGAGACAGGAGATCCGGCATTAGCAAAAAAGTGGAAAATGGACGTCATCCCGGCTGTGAAATCCTTTATTCCGGAAGTAATATTTTTTGAAATTTTATTCTTATTTAGGTTAACTATTTAATTCCACACTGATGTTAATGACTAGTTAGTCTGCAAATTTTTAATTCTGTAAAGATAATAGTATGCTATGTAATCCACTAGTAGATGGATTTTTTGGGATTAATATCTTTCCATATTCACATCTGGTTCACTTTTACTTTCAGATTATTTCTTCCATAGAAACAGAGAAGAAATATATTTATTTCAAGAAGTTATCGGAAAACGCCCACATCCCAACTTATGGATCAGCATGGGCAGCTGGGGCTGATCTGTACAGCGCCTATGATTGTGTGATACCCGCAAAGGGTAATTTTTTTTCGTTCACTCAGTAGTTAAAAATTCGACCTCATAATTAATATATCAGTATTTCGTAATTATTTGCGAAGTAGTTCTCAAAATTCTATATTTAAAAGAACTCTTCTTTAGATAAAGCTTCTGTTGGAACAGATCTACAAATTGAAATTCCGCGAGGCTATTATGGTAGAATAGCGCCACGCTCGGGTCTTGCCATAAAAAAATTCATTGATGTAGGTGCCGGAGTTGTTGATTCGGACTACAGAGGTCAGCTCAGTGTAGTGCTTTTCAATTTTGGTACTGAAGATTTCCAAGTAAGTTTGCAAAAATAATTATCGAGAAGAAAAAGAACGATTCTTTAATAGTTTCAACAAATTGTTATACATGATAAAATTGAAAATTTCTAGGTGAAGAAAGGCGATCGAATAGCTCAGTTCATCTGTGAGAAAATTGCTCATTGTGAATTCGTTGAGGTTAAATCGCTAGAAAAAAGTGGACGTGGTACAGATGGATTTGGTTCAACAGGTGTTTAGTATTTAAAAAATGAAACTTATGTGTATTTGTCGAATCATTAATTCCAGTAAATCCTATTCCTTTACACTTTAAACTCCAGTTTACTTTATTTTGTCAAACAATGGTTGCCTGCTTAAAGTATTTGCACTTCCATCTTAGCAGTTAACTTTAATTAAATTTATAGATTTCTTTTGATTTTGAGAAAATCACTTCTATCAGGTAAGATTCAAGTTCACTGTTTTTTTCGATCTTGGCCACTGAACGTTGCATATGTTGATGATATGAATGATAATTTTCTAGTAGAAGCTTTATGATAAGAATGATTATGTTAGCTTTATTTTAATTATCTTTAGGACTTTGAGCTACATTCCTACCTGGTCTCATAATATTCTCGTATTGCTCATCATATTCTCGTATTGTTCATTTTTTCGCAGAAAACAAATGGCATGTTGGGGTTTAGCCATTATGTTCACGCTTTTCAAATATTTAATTTGTTGTCTTATCAACTTGTTTGCTCATCCATAGTATGTGCTTATTGTTTTTTGCACAATATATTTCATCTTGTAATTTTTTTATCAGAGTATAAAAGTATGAAACATTTCTTTGCAATTCATTGAGTATTATAGACAGAAACAAATAATTTGAAAAAGGGTTTAGGAATTAAGTTCAGGATATTCTAGAATTTTTCTTTTCTACTAGTGGGAATCGACAAAGTCTTCCTGTAATTCAATTGCTGCTTCATTGTTGAAATCAGTAATTGTGAGCTCATGTACTTAGTTAATGTAAATAAAATATTTGATTTGCATAATCCTAATCCAGTGTAAGTGTATGTTAAACTAATTAAACAATAATCTGAGTCACAGCTCTCTCTCTTTGAAATGTGAATAGTTATTGGTGCTATGGTGTGTGCCAGTAAAGAGAAGATGTCATTGAAACATATTTTTCATCCTGATTTAATCAATCAATCAAATGTCATTTGTAATTATGGTGAGAAATTATTGAAGTGAAATAACTTCTTCACATATCTCAAATATTACTTATACACACTGAGGGAAATACACTTAAAGTTGTTTGCTTTTTTTTAAAAAATTATCATCCCTTATTTATTTTTAGTTTTATCCATTTTACTTATAATTTATGTAAATGAATTTATTTATGTATATTTATTCATATTATTGTATTATACCTGTGTGTATTTCAATTTACATGCAAATATTGCTGCCACTTAATTTTCCAATATTTAATGTTTGGAAAGGCGTAAACTATTAAATGATACAGAATTCTTTCCTTCTCTTTTTTCTTCTCTTTCAAAAGCTTATTTGCTATTAAATTATTCCGGTTAAATGAGAATGAGAAAGCAGTTTGTTCCGTTTAAACAATTGAAATGTTTATTAGAAAGAGAAAAGAAGAAGGTAGACTGAAATTGTGTTATGAACATATTTCCATTTTAAATCATTTAAATCTTTCCTTTTTAGAATTATTTTAATATTTTAAGTTGGAACAAATAATTTCGTTAATGAAATATGACTGGCAATAATTTAGAGTTATTTTTGAAGTTAAAGCGGATTCGAACTTTCTAATTCAAAATTATGCTTGCTTATATTATTAGCAAATGAAGGAATTTCCGTTTTATTTTAAATGTAAAATGGAAAAAAGAAAATTTTCAAAATATTAAATATTTGCGTGTTGAAATTTTCGCTCCTTTCTCTTTTAATTTTGTTTTAAAGTTTTCTGAAAATCTTTTAAATCGTTTAATTGATCATTTAGCCAAAATTTCATTTTCTTTCAAATCTTGAAAGTCCTTGAAAGAAAAGAAAGGTGCAATGATCGGCTGCTAATTAAAATGTATTAACAAACTATGAAATTTGAACAAAAAGAAAAGAAATCATTCGTTTAAAATGAATGAAAATGAATTTTTCGTTTTTCTCCTTTAACGAGCTTTTTATCATTTTGCTTTATTATTCGCTGTCAATTAAATTGAACTTCAAATAACTAAAATAACCTTTTTAAAAAAATACGCTTCAATTCGTCACCTTTTCTTATTATTATCAAATATCATTCATTAAATGCTTCTAACAGATTTATATTTCATTTCTCTTTGTAAAATAAATAAAGCGAAGTTAAATGTTTGAATTTAAAGATGAAATTTTAAATTCAAACATTTAGCTCCTTTGTTTCTTTTCTAAATTATAACGAATAATTAACTGTTAATGAAATTGTCTAAATTCCTCATATCTTTTTCATTCAAATAAACAATGAGAAAGGAAAAGGCGGAAGTAAAAAAGACTAAAGAATTTACTGTCTTCAAACTTCTTATAATTCATTTTCATAACTTATATTCAATAAGCCTTTATTTACTTTCCTTTCTTTCTTACTTTAAATCTTACTTTAGCTTAGATAACTTATTAATACCTGTTGTCGCATTGTTTTTAAAGTGAGAAAAAAAACGCTCAGGTGCAAACATTTTTAATTATTATTAGCAAATATTAGCTAAATATTAATGAAATAAATAGATGGATATATTTTAAATATACAACAAATGGATATATTTTTGCATTATTAGTTATAATTTATATTTATTGATAATCCTTTTTTGGACCATGATATGCTATCATAATTTTAGTCTTTTTGTTTGTTTTGAATTATCAAATGATAAAAGATTGTCAACACTTTCAGATAGCAATGATAGAAAGAAAATTTTTTAATTTATCATGGAAATGTTAATTTTGTTAATAAAATAATCATAAATTATAACAAATTATTTTATCTTCAATTATTTTATAGCGCCGAGCGCTAATATTACACATTCATTTTTAATTTCTATTTTTCCAACAATTCTCGTCCTGACAGATTTATAAAATGTTTAGGATGAATTCAAAGTTATGAATATCGTAATTTTCGTGTAATTTCTAAAGTTAAAATAAAATGAGTGAATTTGTGGATTTTGAAATAACTATCAGAAAATAATTATATTTAAAATTATTCAAATTCAATTATTATATAATCTACGAAAATTAGCTTAAGCTTATTTATTATCCTTAAAATGAAAATGTATTTCATAAATGTTATTTCGAATTTCGGAAAGTGTTGATTTAAAAAAAGAGAGATGCAAAGAAAGTACAGTACAGAAGAAGAATACATTCAATGTGTTGCCACCAAATAGAGCTATGAGTTTCAGCAAAATTATTCCATGAATTCAAATTTTGAAATTAATTCCGATATTTCAATTTCAACTTTAATATTCTAACACCAAAAAAAAATCAGTTTGTGAAAGGAAGTTAGCTTAAGCTTAATTATTATTCTTAAAAATAAGAATATATTTCAGCTGTCGCTTGGTAATATTGCATTAAAAGGTAACAACGAAATAAGATTTTGTCAACGATCCCCTCAATTATGAAAAATTAATTTCACCTCTAATCTTAATTATGAAATTAATGAATCAAAAATTTTTTTTCATCTATTTTATGTAATTATAGCATGGATGAAAATTCTTTGAGAAAAAGAATAATTAAGAGAAAGAGTAATTATCGAAAATATTATAATTTACTTCAACAAAAATAATCCATAACATTCATTTTCATGTGAAAAACTTTTGACCTGAAATATTCCTCTCTTTCTTTTACTTCATCTCCCTCAATGAATACAATTAATTTTCTCCTAAAAATGTCATTCTGTCTATTTTATGAAAATCTGTAAAATGAAAAAGTGAAAAGAATAAAACGATAATTTCTTAATTAGTAAATTTTTCTAAGTAAAATAATTTCAAAATAATAGCAAATTTAATTAGTCTCTCAAAATTTCATCTTATCTTATCTTGTCTTATCCATTTTCATTTAATTTTTAATTTTAAAATCAAATATTTATTAAATTTATCTTTTTTCATCCATCCAATATGATAATATTGTCGGATTTTCCGCAGTGATAAAAATTGAAACCATTCAAGCAATTATTAATTTTTTTCCTTTTTTGTAAAATAGAAAAAGAGCATACTGTAACTGCAATTATAATCAGCAACTTATCGTAATCCACCAAAAAGGCAGTACTTAAATTTACTTCCACTTCTTCTTCAGTCATCGTTTACTCCCATAATTAAACGATGAAAAAGCAGCAAAAATAGCTGGTAAGTAAAATTTGATATTATAAATTTTAAGTTTATAATTTATTACTTTCTAAATTTTGAAAGTTTTATTATTATGAAAATATAATCGATTTATTTAAATCTAATTTTTTCCTTTTAAAAATGAATCAAACTCTTTCAATGTTACCTAAAGCAATGTCTAAGCATTTGCTATTATCGATAGGCCAAAGGCCATTAACAATACTAATTAAGAATTGTGCTCCAACTCCAATACAAAAAGTTGCAATTGTTGAAATAATAATGATGATGAAATATAATTGTTTTCAATTTTTGGTAATCATATGCAAAATATTATTTTTAATTCTTATTGTTCCATTGAGAAAATTATTACCGATGTTTTTCTTAAATGAAAATTGATTTAAAATTTTTTAAATTTAAAGAATTTCCCTTAGTAAATGATTTAACATAAACGACATTGTATATAGAATTTCATATGGACTCATAGTTTTGACTGATTTAAAACCGGTCGGTAGTTGTGCTTTTCATCTTTATTTGAAAAACAATGAAGAGAATTTCTCAATTTGTTTACGATACTGCTGCCAGCACTTACTTAAATCTATGAGATTTCAAATTTTATAATTTATCATATCGTAAACAGTATCAAACAAAAGCTCACAAAACTTTGAATAATCAACGAAGTGATATCGATGGATGAAATATTAAAGATTTTAAGATGTGCTTTTCACTGTATCATGTAAAATTTTAGATAGAAAGAAAGTAAAGAAATAAATTTGAAATGGAAATGAATAATCGAAAGTATTAATGCCATCAAATTATTTTGAATTCATTTCATTTTTTAAATATCTTTTTAATTCTTTTTTATGTTGCTACTTCTAAAATTCTATTTTTATAAAAAATATTACAATGTCACTTAATTTGTTTCAGAAAAAAGCCTAAATTTTATCCCTTTCTTATTTTAAATTCTTTTTTCCTTGCCGAATGAATGAATGATAATCGGTTGACCGCTACAGGTATCCCAATAAATAGGTAACACTTATTCACACACACGCACACATCGCTACAAATATCTCATTAAATAGGTATCACTTATTCACACGCACACACACACACCGTTACAGGTATCCCAATAAATAGGTATCACTTATTCACATACACATACACACACCGCTACAGGTATCCCAATAAATAGGTATCACTTATTCATATACACACACACACACACACACAACAAATGCTATCGGTATAAAATGGCGTGACATTAAAGTTTTTACAATGAATCTTTTATGAACGAACATATATTTCATGGAAAATTTGTTCGTTAGATGATCGGAAGAAAGTTTTTCTCTGTCATTTTTTCTTTTTTTAGGAAAACATTTTAGGTTTTGTTGAAATTAATCAAAATTAAAATTGTAAATTCAGGTTTGAAAAATTTTATTTTCATTGCATTACAACAAAAAAAATTTATAACAGAATAGAAGTTGAAAAAGATTTAAATTTTTGCTAACATTCAATTTCTCCTTAAAAAATTATTTTCATCGATTTAAACGACTTCGAAATTCAACTTTTTAAGCCATTTCAAATTGAATGAAAATTCTTTTTCATTTTTAAGCCATTTCAATAAATTATATCATTTCTTTAATTGTTTACTATATCATATAAGTAATAGAAATTAAAATTCACAAAAATGAAATTCATTTTTATTTCTTTTAAAATTTCAAAAAGCTGTCACTACAATACGCAATGTACTCAAAAAGCAATGATTTATGTTTTTAATTTTAGTGGAGGAAAAAAAAGAGAGGGAAAGTTTAGAATGTCACATATCGATGATCGCATGCTTAGGAGAGATCGCATGCTTTCGATATAAAAACTTTTACTGCATCAATGATGGAATGAATGTCCGAAGGGAGGTATGCAGTAAATGAATGGACAAATAGATATTATGGTTAGGAATAAGTGGACAGAGAAGTCATCATATAATATGAAATATCCTTTGGTCATTAGTGTTATAATTGTTGCAATAACATATCTTTTATGCCTCTTTTCTTCTCATACAAAAATTTAATGTTTTATTCAATTCATTCCTAAAAGAAAAAATAAATTATAAGTAATTTAAAAATTTTAATTTTCTTTAGGAGAAAAAATGAGAAGTTGTAGAAGTAATGTGAAATATTATTAACTTCAAGGTTAAAGGTTACAGATAATAGTCAAACAGTTTTGATTTATGATCCGGCAACAGAAACAAATTTTATCTATTTATTTAGCTTTTTCTGCTTTCCTTCATCATCAACATCATTTTCTTATTCTTTCCTCTAAATATCTTTTCATTAATAACTTTATAAAATAATAGTCGAATATATATTTCGATAAGAGAAATCAATTACAAGCATACATATGCCATAGTATTATGCTGAATTCCACAAAGAAGATATTACGCATGTTATCATGTTATGTTATCATCAATAGGATTTAATTCAAATCAAAATTTAAAATGAATAGAAATTACCTGAAATAATTAATTAATGTTTATAAGATATAATATTCAATTTTTATTTTTATACGTCTAAAATTGAAAATTAAATTCAATTCTTTCATAGTCATTTTGTAAACATCAGTAATGTTATTATATTTCAAATGACTGTTAAAAATTTTGGCACTATTTGAAGATGAAAAAAAAATGCCGCGTAATCTGAAATCGGCGAAATGAATGATATGTTAACAACTGGTTGTCTATTTCATTGCTGTCACCACTTCATCACTCTTTCCTATCCTAATCAATTTTAGCAAAAATATTGTAATTTAAAAATCATGTTTGAAGATAAAAATTTCAAACTATAAATAATTAAACTTTTTTGTTTAAGATTTAAATTCTTATGATCACTTAAATAACCATGAATTAATTTCACCACCTGTAAGATCAAAGCATTCGCCATCAAATCAATGCGTACAGTGATCAATTTTTAAATTTACTATCATACTAATAAATTTTAATTTCAATTCTAATGCACTTTTCACATTCATATCATTTCATTAAAAATGTTGTTTCAATGATCGATCTAAAAAATATTTTCATCGATAATTCAACAACTATTTAGTGCGAAATATTGAAATTTCAAATTTAATAGCGAATGCTTTAATTTTTAAGCAAAAATTTTAATGTATCATTCAAAGAAATTCTTTTCTATATATGTATATATATATTAAATGTATAAGTTTGTTTATTATTTCAAGTTATTCGATAAATTATTACATTCATATCATCATGTACAGAGGTCAAATAGTCCTATTGTTACGGTTAGAAAAACATCCAATAAACGTTCTAGGAATAATGGATAGATAAAAAGTAATTGGATGAATAGATTGGTGGGTGGGTCATTTGATCACTTTTTAAAGTAATGTTAAATCATTCGTCACCATTGATCACTATGATCTTCCTTTAATTATCCCTTTAATATTATGAATAAATATGTGAATTCCCTGATTATTATCATTGCCCTCTGGTCATTTTCTTATTGCAAAAGGTGTTTTCATTAAGAAGTCATGCGAAAATGGTTTCTTATCTTCCAACTTCTTTTCTACTACAACTTCACCTCAGTCATTAACTTACCTATCCATTAAATGTTTACCATTACTATGCATACGTCTTACCTGTACCATTAATCATTTATACATCCATTAACTTCTCAATATGTTAACATCTGTTTTTAGCGCTGTGATCCTTTTGGTTTACTTCTTCAATTTATTATCACAATTACGATTACAATTTAAACCGCAAGGAGTTTTTAATATCGAAATTTTAAAATTAAATGTCGGAATTGCAATAATTCATTAGATATTGATAAAATTGGTCTATGAGCTTTTCCGCTTTTAAGTAGCCTTCAAGGAAAAAGAAACAATGCCACCACACATTGTTTGATTTAACATTTTTCAACAGGCGCAAATGTAAATGGGAAAGAATGAATTTGTGAAGTGATTTATGATTACGCAATAGATTTCCTTTCGGAATATCAAATGAACGATTAGCAATAAGTAATTAAATAATATTAATAAATTATAGATAAATTTTCTGCGCTATCTATCCTTCATCATATTTCCGGAAATTCAATTTTGTGCCGTCTAATACATTCAAAGATTTTACGATTGCAAAATTAATCGAATAGAAATTAATTGGAAAGGAATAATTTCGGCAACGAATAAATTGAAAGGTTTAATTAGCATCTTTTCATTTAAATATTATTGTTTTATAAATATATTTTTAGAAGAAAAAAAAACAAAAAGTTAATTTTATAATATGAATGATTTAATTATAATTTTTAATTAAACAAATTTCTTAATTCAAAAATTATCATCAATGATTGTAAAATTTAAATTTCAAAAATTTATTATCAATTTTTTTGCTATTCTTTATTCTTATCTTATCATTACTATCATTAGTTACTGCTATTATTACTTTTTTTAATCAGAAATTTTAATTAAATAATTCAGTTATAAAACTTTTTTTTTGAAATTTAAATTTCTTTTTTTAAACACTACTACCATTACTAATACTACTACTACTACTATTACTACCACCACTACTACTACTACTACTACCACCACTACTACTGCTATTAAGAAGTAATTAATAATTTAAATATATTATTTTACAATTAACAAATGAAATTAATTAAATTGAAAGGTATTATCAATAAACAGGTTCTTTTCATTCTTCATTAATTAATCAAAAAAATCTTGCAAAAACAATTTGATATCTTTCAAATTATCTCTAAAAAAATTGAAGAAAAAAAGAATTTTTCTGTAATCGTTTTTTAATTTTTATATTTCTGTGCGGTAAAAATCCTTTTAGATGAAAGAAAGGATTTCTTCTTCGTCGTCGTCGTCGTCGTCTATTTTTCTTGTTACCACCCATCTATTGTTACTTTTCAAACAAATACATTCATTTTGTTCTCTCTTTCTCTCTCTCTCTCTCTCTCTCTCTCTCTCATATGGTGAATGTAACAGAAAATGATTTCAATCTCTTCTCCTTTTCCGCTTCTCTTCTCCGGTCTTTACATTTTACCTATACAATTTCAATCATTCCGTATGATATTTCACATCATCTGACTGTCTTCTTTTCATCGCCTTCCTTCCATTTAAATATTTCGGGCGCCAAATTTTTGATTGTTTGCTTAACAACAACCTTCCTTACCTATCCGTAATGGAAGAAATGCAAATGCCTTCCTTCTGCATATGATCGAAATGAAAGCGGTATCATTTGAATCTCATCCCAATTATTTTAATTAAAAATGATACGAAACAATTTGATTGATAAGAAGAGATGTGGTGATAAGAGGGATGATAGCTGGATGAGCGAAATAATATTATTACTTGCTGAGAAATATTGTCATATTTTATTTGCATGGTATTGTTTAAGTTATTTATGTGACATTCATCCTTACATCTCTTTTTTAGGGATCAATTTCATTGTTTTACAGCAACAATCCATCAATATCTACCTATGTCATCCATTAATAAACAATAGAAGTTCAATTTAATTACTCTAATTAACAATTTTGTCTAAATGAATTTTAGTTAAAATTCTATTAAATTAATACAATCAATATTAAATAGCATAATCGATATTTCGTTTGTTAAAATTAAATTGATATTAAAAATTTTTCAATGTTGTTAGTAAGAAAAAAAGGGCGAAAGAGAGTGGAGGATAAGGTTTGACATTTGACATTGAAAAACATCAAAGGTCAATTGAGAGAAATGAATGATAGAAAGGAAATTTTCCTTTCAGTCAATGACCCAAAAAAATAAAACTTTTCCAATACTTTCGAATAAATTTCAAAAAACAAAATGTAACACTTGAAAAAAGTTTTATCCTCTTTTTATTCTTTACTTCTGTCCGATAGAATAGACTATTTATATGACCTCTTTACTTGTGATGGAATAGAATTTTCACATGACCTCTTAGAGGTATCTTTTGAATACCACTCTTTGGCATCTCTCCGATTTAACCTTCCTTATGGTAATGAAAGGCTTCTGGTGACGCAATAACACCCACTTCCCACTTAATCGAAATGTATTCGCGCCCAAACGTGATTTTGAACTTTCCGCATATCTTCAATGGATCCCGCAAATTTCGAGATTTTTCTTTTTGATAAATTTGATTAGTTTTTCCTGAAATAATTATTGAAAAGTAAGTAAGAATTTTTCCGGAATTATAAAACGAATTAAATTTAAAAAAGAGTCAATGACGGAATTTTACAACAAATAGTATGTTTATTCATTTATTCGATTGCATTTTCCCTCTTCTAGAAGTATACCTGATCAGGAATTATATCATCGTCATATCCTGAATTGAGATGAGGCCAATGTGAACTTGTTCATTTCCATATCTGTTTTTCTATTATTAATTCATTAAAAAATCGATTGATTTCCCTTAGAACAAATTTATTTGATTTTTCATATTTCAATCCTAAATGAAATATTTTTGATAACGATTGATATTTGATTTAAAACTTTTACAAATTCCAATTTTGATACCGTGTTTTTTTTTAGTTTTAGATTCTGGATTCGAGTTTAAAATTTCATTTCAAAATTGGATTTTATTGAAATTTCAGGACTGTATTAAATTACAAATCTTTCTTCGAAATTTTAAACTCCTCGTTAACAAGAACTTATAGATTACAATATGAATTCGGTTGGAATATAACTTAAATACTTTTTCGGATTCCTATTTCAAAGTAAAATTTTTTTTAGATTTCAGTGATGAATTTCAATAACTTTCCTTTTTTTAAATCTAAATTATGAATTCAATCGAATTAGTTTGAAATAATTATTATTGACCTTCCCGGTAATAGATAGATATAGTTAGCAGCAGCTAACTGTACATAATTCCATTGTAGGAGCGAAAGAGAGAGAAAGGAAAAAGGAGAGGGAGACAGGGATACAGAGAGAAAAAAAAGGGAAAGGAGACAAAGATTGGAGAGAAGATAAAGGGTGAAAGAGACTCAAAAATGAGAATAAGAAGAAGCAAGAGAGAGAAGTGACATGAACCCATTCATACCTTGCCTTCTCTTTCCAATAGACAGTTATGAATTTAGGCGCGAAATAGGGTACCCATTGGCGCTGTTGTCCTGGTATGTATTCCTATCTACCGCCATATATCCGATCCGTTCCAAATGAATTGATTATTGGGAAATTTTCAGATCTTTTTGTATTTTCAAATAATTAGCAGGTTAAGTTGGTCGCGTTTAATTGCTTTCGTCGAATTTTGAATTAAAGAACAAAAATTTGTTTGAAATTTGAATTACCAAAATATAATTTTCTTATGATTGGGGAAAGAAAAGGTATTTATCATATGATACATTAGAGAAATATTGTTTTTCTTTTTTCATGAAATAGAATTGATACTTTCAGAATTTTGAACTGAAACTATGGATTTAATTTAAATTCAAATTGACAGCAGCGCTTATTATCAATTTTTCCTTCATATCATTACTGTTTATATCGTCTTGCATATATATATGATGTTAATTCTTTTTATGTAAAGAAGTTCTGATATTTTCAATTCGATTAAAACGACATGTGATATTTTCATTATTTTACTTCTCTATATATACATAAATACTATTACTTCATTTCTCTATATATACATAAATGCTATGGTTATTTATAAAATAGTACTTTGTTTCATCAATTAATTAATTAATTAATCGATTATCCTATCAGGGAATAGTTTCAAATCGTGGTTATTTCAGTTCTTTAATTTCTATTACATGGAGTGTTAGAGCGCTATACCGGTTTTGATAGGAAACCAACCATATGGTCATCGCAACAATATGAATATACTTGACAAATAGGACCATTCTTTTAATTAATCTTTAATAAAATTTTCAAAATTTAAGTTGAAATTTACAAATTTAATTCAAATTCAACAGTTTTTCTTTACATTAGGAAGTAATAAAATTTTCAGTATAAATTTTATAATTGTAATTCATCGGCTAAATCCTAAATTAACATTACAGTATCCCTCATGATTATATTGATTGATATTTTTCACTTTCAAGCGCTTGATAACGATTGATACTGAATGTAATTCATAGAGTAAATGATTGATAAAGAATTAGAACTGTTTCTTTCCTTCTTCTATACATGTTTGGGCTCTCATACGTTTCTGAAACGTGTTTTGCGTTCACGTGTGTAAATGATATCTCTATTACGAGTTAGTTGGTATACATTAACAATTTAAGTTGCGAGAATTGCATATTTATTTAATGCAATTTAAGCGATTTTAAATGATTCAACTTTGATAATTATCCTTCTAAAACGTTAGTAAAAGATAATCTGATCGTTAACTTTCATTAATATTATTGCAGTAAGAGAAGGAAGAAGGAGTAAATTATCCCAAATTTGAAGCGATAGAAAGAAGAAAAACTAATCGCATAAGAAATCATTCTGTACCATTTCTTTTTTGCCAGATGTTAACAATTAGTCATAGAGGTCAATCATCAATGTGGACGTTACCTAACAGATCTGTAAATTGTAATTCTCGGCTTTTTCATTTTAAAAAAATAATTGAAAACAAAAAAGGAACAAAAAACACCGATAAAACAACAAGTGGAAAAAATGGATGATAAGAGCAATTCGATTAATGAATCTAACAGATCTTTATCGAAGTGATCAAAGATTGATTCTTTTGAGGTCACTCAGATGATATTCTTTATTAATCCCCAACTTCTCACAACAAGATGGTATTACATTAGAGAGGGAAGAATTGAACAGATCAGATGGTAGAAAAACGATAAACAGCTGCAGTTCGGTGTGATTTTGATCGATGACCATATGGAGGGAGAGTAAGAGGAGGAATGATTTACCACAAATACTTTTTGCGTATCCTTTAATCTATTCTCTGATTCCTTTTTTCTTTCTCAAACTTCTATCATAGTACTATCGTATCTCTATTCCATTTTCCGAATCCGGCTCACTTCGCACTACTCTTTTATTTCAGTTATGCGGTAAAATGGTTTTCTGGGAGCTTGTTTTAAGAAGGAAAACATTCCGTACAGGTCATAAGCGGAATGAGTGACCTTTGATGATATCATATACACATAAACATACACAGAGATGCACACAGATATATATACACACATACATGTATATATGATATGCAAAACATGGATACATACAAAATCATAATTGTTTAATTGTCAATAAAAATGAAGTGATACGGTAATAACTAAATAACATGGTAATTGATACAATAGATGCATTTTAATTATTTGATTAAATGTTAAGATAGTTACTTGACTACCGGAGGAAATGGGGGCAGTTCAAAAGATGAGAAATTAATTCATTTGTTTAAGTATTAGGTCAATAGTAATTTGCTTGAGTGAAATTTCGCATATTTATTAGAAAAATGAAATTAAACATTTTGATCTCCCTTTAGTGTTATAAATACCATATTAGGATTTGAAGTACTGTTCAGTGTTAAGTATTCAAATTTTAAGAAATCACAAAAAAGTAATAATTGGTTGATAAATGATTGGGGTAATATTTTAATTTGTATTGATTTATGCGTGTTTACAAAATAATTGGACTTCAGAATTTTTAAAATGTTCACAGTCTGAAAAATTTTATACTAAAATGTACAATTTAAATAATTTTTTTTTTCACAGAATATCGTATGAGATGGAAGAAAGGAAGGTTAGGTAGGGATTAATTGAAATGTTACTAATTTGACAGGTGTAAGGCTCTTTGGAATGGATGATTTATCCAAAAAGACATGAAGATTTTTTCATTTTCGTGAAATCTTTTGCTACTTTTTACTATTCGAAGCTTTTTCTATCATTTTTAGAATAATTTGGAAGAAATTGAACTTGCGGAAAAGTAATCGTAGTTTAAAAATTTCTACAATAATATTGGCATATATCTGTTACTAAATTTAATCACAATTATATTTTAAAACTACATTAGATTACATTTCATTTTTTTCCTAATTCGAGAAATTATATTAAATAAAATTTTCAGATCGTATCTTTGATATGTATCAACAACATCCATCGACTTCCGAAAAAAATTTCCGGTTGTCAAAGAATCATTCATCTGAAGTATATTTATTTACTTATACTAGAATCTTCAAATGTTTTATGATTGTTAGATAATTTTTTTTTTCATAAAAATTTGTGTATGGAATAATTCGATCTTTACTATCATAGGTGTGTAAAAAGATCAGACAATTGCTTACAATCTGATCAGTGATAATCATATAGATACCTTAAGATCACTTATTACTATTACTTTTATACAATTGTTAAATTAATATAGCACGTATTGTAGGATGGAATATGTTGTCGATCTCGACGCGATGCACTACGTTGCAAAGGTTTGTTTATATTTATTATTGAATGGAGTTTAAATTCTAAGCTGAAATTTTTGTTAATAAATGTTTAATTAGAAATTTAATAAAACAGTTTTATTCCGAAATTTAAAGTATTACAATATATTAAAGTTTAAGCTTTCGAAAGTACAAAGAAATAGTTTCCTGATGTACCATTATTATACTGATTTTAAGTTGAGTTGATCTTTTAAATTTTCAAAAGTTCATGTCTCTGCTTAGCTATTCTCTCTTCAAATTTTACTAACTCAAGAAATTCTGATTAAATAATTAATTGAAACTGTTCGTTTTATATTAAACATCTCTCTGAAGAATTTTCCGAATAATTTAACCGAGAAAAGGAAAAATTATTGCTTGAAATTGTTAGGTGGAATGACTTTCCAAACCCATAATCATTTTGAAATTTTCCAAGGCAATGTATTGGAGAATCTGTTTGATTACTCAAGGCATCGAGTTTGATCACTTCTTTCATAATTCTTATGTTTTTTTTTCTTTAATTTAATGAGTTGACATTTTTTAAGAATGCTGGCATTAAGCTTAATCACTTTTTTTCACAATTCTTATTGAAGGACTTTAATGATATTTGTTTTTCATGAATACTTACTTTATGCGAAGTTTTCAGGAGAATGCAAAAAGTCCTTTGCTGGATTAAATATGCCAAAGTCTTCCTTGGTTCCAGTGTTTCAAGTATACTTTTTCTAAATTTATATGTATATATATGACTTCTTCGAAATCATGGAATGATTTCTGATGAAAATTTGATATAAAGTTAGAAAATCGGTTGGCTTCATTATCTCAAATGTTAGATCGACAGTTATAAATATTTTCTCAGAATTGAATAATTGACAGTATTGGTGATAATCATTTATAATTGAAAATTGATTACTTATCATATATAATTTAACAGGATGCAGAGGACTTTTCGATACCGAGGCGATTGTCGGTGAATGAAAATCAACGAACATTAGCGGGTATAATCAGCAGTTATCATTTGTAATTCATAAAATATAGTAGTTAAATGATACAAAAATAATAATGTACCACATTTTGCAGAATCATTTTTCATATTTCAAAAGGCATAATATATTTGTAAAACAAATGGAAAAAAATTAGCTGCTAATGAAAATAGTAAATCAATTTGTTACGGTAGTATAGATTTTACTAAACATTTCTTAGAATAATTCAATAGATATTTTTATTCCATCGATTTCACCAGTACTTTTCATATAATTCGTTTATTTCAGTCTAACCTGTACCTATCTTATTTGCACTGTATTGAATGATACTAAAGTTATTCTCTACGCTAAGATGGTAGTTTAGTTCTCTGTTTTTGCACCACTCTGGAATCCCTTATATAAGATTTTTCCCGACAAAACGATAAATTTCAAACATACTTAGTTTTCTTTTTTGTTTAGGAATAATTTGAATCGAAATGGTTTATCTAAATCTTCAGCCTTATTGTTATCGCAAAATTACTCCAAAGACTTTTCCAGACAACTATAAACTGGGAATTTTTTTAATTTTTTTCCTAATTTTAAAGGTCAAAAATTACAAGTTTCTTTGAACTATCTAAAGTAACTAATCCTTGTGAAAGTTTAGAAAGAGAAAGAAAATAAAATAAGAAAATTAAAGAAAAAAATAAAGTAAGCAATTGAAAAATTATTTTCCAGCTATCAATTCCGATGTGAATTCACGTGTCGATGATACACGTAAACGGAAAGCTCTAAAAATACGAAATGATGTGGAAGAGAGTAGAAAACTCATTAATACGGTTAAAATTAAACAGAATGGAAACAAAGCTGATGTTGAATGGGCTTTAAAGGAGGGAATTAGTGATAAAAATCGCAATGGAAATGAAGGTGAAATTAAATGGAATGAAAATTTCGCAATCGATTCAGGAGGCAATGGAATATGGAATGTTAATGGACGAAAAATTAAGCAGAATGAAAACACCCATTGGGGTCAATGTGGTCATGATGAAAAACCAAATGGAAGCTCACATGAAATTAATTGGAATGGAAACTTCTCAATTGGTCAAAATGATTATGAAGGACCGGGTGGAAATGATCATGAAGTTAAATGGAAACGGGACACCCTCAAAAGTCAAAAATCAAGCGGAAATGAAGGTAGGATCATTACGGGTCAAGGTAATGATGAAAAAACGAGTGGAAATGAAATAAAACATAACGGAAATGCCCGTGATGATCAAAATACTAATAACAAATCAAGTGATGATGGTGACGAAACCAAATGGAACGGAAACATCGGTGATGGTCAAGGTAGTGATGAAAAATTAACTGAGGGCGGGGATGGAATGGGACGGGACGGAAATATCCTTAGGGATCAAGGTGATATTGATGAACCGGTTGGAAGCAGAAGTGAAATCAAAAGGAAACGAAATGTGATAGATCAAAGTACTGGCAAAGAATCGGATGAAAATGAAGGTAAAATTGAATGCAACGAGAATGACCCGATAAATCAAAAAGAAGCTGAAAAAGCGGTTGGAAATAGAGGTCAACGGAATGGAAATGTTTCAAACCATCAAAACGGTGCCGAAGAGCCGAATAATGGTTTTCCGCGGAAAACGAAAACCTTAGGGCTTCTTTGCCGGAAGTTTGTTTTAATCATTAATCGCTTCCAACTTTTATATCGAATTAGATATAATTCAAAGATGGCCTTGAGTTAGTTTTTTAGTGTTTTTAGGAAAGTACTCGCCAATTTCGATATTTTTTCCAGTCATTTTGGCTTTCACAATGTATAAACTTTATATTTTCTTCATTTATTTTTTGACTGTTAATTTATTTGTTCTTCATTTGAATTTTCTTTATTTTTATTCGCTAATCTCTTTCTTACAAAATTCGTATACCATACTTTTATGGAAGAAAAAGGGAAGGAGGTAGTCTTGATTGAAGTTTTAAATTTAGATTCTAAAAAATGTAAAAAATAACTTAAGTTATTTCCAAATATTTGTTCTGAATCATTTTTCTTTATACAAAAAGACTTTAAAGGCAGAAAAATTATAAATTTTTTATCAATTTCTACAATTTTATTATGAATGATTTCAATTTCAGATTTTTGTTGGAAGTACTTGAATATGTGGATTGTGGAGATGATAAAATCAATCTTGAAGCAATCGCATGTTCTATGAGTATGTTAAAAATTGGAAAAATTAAACACAGTTAAGACTAATGCAGTAAGACTTTGGGGGAGGTCGATATATTTGCTCTTCATATAAACTTTATTGCAATTTAAAATTTTAAAGTATTACTTTGTATCCTATCGAAGGTTGTTTTGCGTAGGACACAAACCGTATAAAATTTCCTAACACTTTGGATTTTGTTTGGTATTAAGATAACCTTAAATTATTTCAAACTAAACTTGTCGACGTAACTTCAGAAGTTGAGAAGCGTCGAATCTATGATGTTGTAAACGTTATGGAAGCTCTGGGTGCTATGAGAAAATCACACAAAAGTTTCTACACTTGGGAAGGATTGGATAATTTACCATCTACTCTTCATAACCTCAAGGTATGTTGTACGGATAATGAAGTTTATAGTGCTAATTAAACATAAATAATTTGATTTTTTTTGATAACGAACAGTTTTATAAAAGCCAACTGAAAAGTGTTTACTTTGAAAAATATGTCTTACTAATACTTTGACTTTTTTCTCTGCTCCAAAGCCCTTCAAAAAATGATTGATGTAATAGAACAGCGTTAAATAAATTAAATGTGAGTGGATAAATGGAAGATAATCAAAAGGTTTCCTTCTTTTTTCATTGTTTTTAAAATTATATAAAATGCTAAATTTCTAAGAACCATCCACTAAATTCAGAACCTTCCACTAAAATTTTAGCAAGAAAAGAAATGAAATAATAAAATCTTATGAAAATATCCAAAGTTCCTAATTTTTAATTTTGAAATTTTTATTTTAGATAGAAGCAGACAAAGAGGCTGTATATGAAAAAGTTTTAATGACACAGCATGTAATGACACGATTCATGGAAGTACCTAATATGAACGGAAACGCTAACGGTAACTTTTATTTATTTATTTCTCTTTTGTTTTTACTTACTATAATGCTCAAGTTTTCTTTTTCTGAAAAGAAAACTGTGTTTGATTGTTATTGAGAGACTGATTTATAATTTTGAATTACAAAAAAATTCTATGGATAATGAAATTTATATAACTTTAACTTAATGATAGGATTACGTTTCTTCATATCCAAATAATAGTTACAAAATTTATTGATTTTTTAAAATGTTTAAAAGATGATACCCCAATATCTTAAGGATCTCTCGATAGTGCCGGACCATCGCAAACACCTGATGACAATGACATTTCCACTGCGGAACAGTCAAATTCACCGGGAAACAGTAATAACGGATCTGTTTCATCAAAACAATATTGTTCAAAGAAAAAAGAAAGCAAACGCCAGCGTGGATTGAATTCGTTAACATATCTATGCAAATATTTTTTCAAGATTTTAATTGTCGGATTGGTTAGTTTTTTTATTGTTATCGCAGATAAATTCCTCCCAAGATTACCGATGTTAATTCTCAGGTAATCTGTGAAACAATAGGAGAAACGAGGTGCAAGTAAACGAAACGAAACGATATTAATTAAATCAAGTAAATCTGATGCTACGACTAATATTAAAAACTCTTTTAGTTTTCTTTTGATTTCTGTTTATTTAAGAAGTAAATAATTGGAGAGTTTGTAGGATTATGAACCTGACTACAAAGTAAGTTTGGATGTTGCAAGTACCATACTGATTAAGGACCCCGAAATTGATGGTTGCAAACCACCAGATCGCAGTAAGTTTTTATTTAAAAATTACTTTTTCTGGAATTTCTTTTTAAAAATTGTATGATAAAAAATGAAGCAACATTAGAGAACTGTAATCAAAGATTCAAATTAAAACAAACTTCAGCTGGAAAGTGCTGGTTATATAAATTTACAAAAATTCATTGAATTTGTTCAATATATAGCTGTTTAAAATTTAATTCAAATGTTAGGTCGATGTCGACGGATCTACGATGTTGCAAATGTCCTGATTTCACTGCGACTGATAGAACGCAGAATGTTTACTTTTGGAACGAAAAAAATTCCACTCTTCGTCTACTGTGGTCCCAAGATTACTGGTAAAACTATTATTAAGATTTCTTAATCTCTGTACTTTCTTCCAGCGAACTGTGATTTTTCCATCATAAAAATTTTCAGAAAATGGTAAATTCGACTTCTTCCATCATATTCGCTTCAATAAGCTGTCCGTAAAATTGAAAAATTCGGAAGAAAAGAAGGCATACGAAGTGGAGGAAGAAAGTTTGGAAACCTTTTTCCTCAAGAAGTAATTAATTGCCTTTTTTGAATCGTTTTTAAACTATTTCACATCTACTAAATGTACTGTTTTTCATTTCAAAAGTTGTCAGTGAAAAAATAGCAATAAATGAGGCAAAATAAAACGAAACACTTTCAAATTATAATGACTTATTAATCTATGAAAATGGGAATTATATACTGTGAATATGTTGTACACTATTGTTTACATTAACAATGTTTTTGTTCAGAAATAAAAAAAAGCAAGGAACTGAATTATCCAATAGCGTTGACGAACCAGCAGAGAAGCGAAGGCGAATTGAAGGTACTGATCTGATTCAGGAAAATGTAGATGTCGAGAAGGAAAATGTTCCAGTTGCTGTAATAAACCAAGTCATTCCATCATCACAGGACCCTACTCCCATGTCAATTTTACGACCTCAACCACAGGTAATAGCTTAGAACGTTTTTTACAATCTTAAATTCTGAGAATACAAATTCCATCTTTTTAAATCTTTCTACATTGTTTTTAGCAATTTGTTTATCTGCCTGTTTACAAGTTTGTGTAATATTTTATATGTTAATCTCAACTAAGACAGTAACGGCATTATGTTTTGTCCAGCTATATAGAGAAGATACAGTTTTGATGCTTGGGATATTGTATCTCAAAAAAAACGCATTGTTAGAATTATTCGAATAATTTTATACCTGTTGAAAGGTTCTCGAGTTTAAACTCAAGAGTTTTCTATTGACATTTCATTGAGATTTTTTCTTTAAGAATTAAACTTTTTTTAGAAAGCTGCTGATTTAACATCAGTTCTTGCTTCTCAGACTTTCTCACCTTTCAATGGTTTGCAATCAGTTGTCCAACAGTCAAGACTTGCACAATTTATGCCAATACCAATTTGTTCTCAAGAATTTTTACCGTTTGATCCAAACATGATTCTTTTGAACAACGGGAACACACTTCATAACATCACTTCGTCACGGATTCCCATGCAACAAAACAATTTCAATTACTTGCCAATCGCTTATCCATTATCACCAATGGCTTTCTTCCAACAATCATATGGTCCATCAATTGATAATAGAAATATTATTTATTCTGTTTATAACAATATCAGCAACAGTTTTATCCATTCGGCGAATACTCTAAGATCTTCAATATTTAACATCGATTCAATATTGGGTAATAGAGAGATTCATCAAACTAATCAAGGTTAGAAATTTCCTTTTCTTTAATGATTAATAGTTTAATGTATGTTCAAGCTTAATTTAATTCCGAAAATTAAGTTTGCTTTTGAAATTACTCTCATATTTTCTGCAGTTTGATTTTTTTCGTTTACATATAGATATATTTCAGTAGCTGATGAAATAAATTTTGCTACTTCAACTAGCCAACATTTTAATCCAGCAAGAAATCAAAATGCACTACTTTAAAGTCCTCGTAAGTTTTACGCTTTTTAGATATTTCCATTTACAGTTTTATTATCTCGTTTGTTTTCTTTTAATTTTACAACCGAAACAATTTGAAGCAGAAAGGGCACTTATTTTCTTCAAACAAAAGAACTAAGTAGAAATTATGCATAACACCGCATAACATTATTTTTCAGGAATTTCTTGTTCAACTACTCCCCAGTATTTGATCCAAGTATTAATTCATATAACTCATTCGCGGAATTCCTAATTTATAAGAAGTATTAATTATTGTTTTGTTTGCTGTTAAAGATATAATTATATGTATTTCTTTTCCACCCATTTGTAAATTTGTTAATCAATTTGTTTCATATTTTCTATTTTTTTTAACATTTTGCAATTGTATTTTATTTAGATTTTCAGTCGGTACTATTATATTATTCTATTACATTATATTAATTATATTAATATATTATTATACTTTTATTATATTATACTTGTGTTATTATATTACCTTTAATAATGGTGAAGTATTCTTTCTATGCTGTTTATATTTTCGTAACGGTGAATTCCATTGGTGGCTTAGCTGAGTTATCTGATCAGTGCATGTATCGATTTATTTCTGCTTGGATTTAAATATTTATTTGTTGGGCTTTCCCATAATTTTTCTTGTATGCATGTATTTATTTATTTTTAATTTAAATTTGTTGCCGAGTAAATTATGGATTCTTTTTAGTTATTTAGCTTTGTCTAACCTAATAATATCCATTTACTTCCGTCAACAATGAAAATTATCAATTTTACTTAATTTTTGATGTAATTTATTGTAGTTTGATTGTTTAGCTTATTATTTCACAAAATAAAAGGAATAGTAAATAATTCTATTATTTTTTGTTTGTGCTATGTTTTGTTCTTTATATTATTTCTATTTAGTTTCATTTTTGAATAATATTGCAAAATCCAACAGTTATTGTGTTTCATTATCTCGTTCAAAATTTCTCTTTTCACATGTTATTATTCTAGGTTAAATATTTTTGATTTTTTGTGATTTAATTTTAAAATCTTCATTTCCAGTTTTGATTATGAAAGAAAAGAGACAATAGAATTTTAATCAAGAATTTTTTTCAAAAGTATTTCGGTTTTCACTTTGTTGCCTGGTGGCCTCCCGTTTTTCAATTAGTTTTTTTTCATGCTGTTGATAAATTTGGAGTGCTTTCTGTGGAGTGTCATTATCTGTGCAACATTTTGAGTTGTTTTGTCGTGTTAATGAATAATAATGTGACATTAAATCTTGCGTATTAATATTATTTTAAAGATGATCAGGAAATTATGAAAATGGTCTGAAAAGGGTAAGCAAAAGATTTTGGTCTGATGGAAATGGTTATTGGAATTGGTCGCCGGAACTTTTTGATCAATTTACTTTAATCAAACCATTCAAATTTTCCAACGACTGTAATATCTTTGCAAATGTTATTGGTTACTGTCGTGTAATATGCAAATTCAAAATATAAAGTATTACTTTCTTAAAATGAATTATAATGTAAGGAATGAAATTTTAAGAAATATTGAAGCAAAAGTGAATTGAAAGTAGTCATGAGTTAAGTAATTTAAGTCGGGAATTTGACTAAAATCAGCAAATGTATAAACGACAAGTTGTCAATAATACACTAATATGAGGGAAGATGGAAAAAAATCGAGGAACTACACTCATTAATTATACTCATTAAGAGTTCAAGTTGATATGAAGTTATTGAAACAAATGGAAAATAGCAAAATGATAGCAAATATCGCCATAACTTTTCGAAGTAATGAATGAAATATAAAAGAAAGATACTGAAGATAATTTATCAATCAAATTACAATTTTATCAATCAGATCTTCTTAATCGAATTTATTAACCAAATTATCATAACTTATCAATCAAATTATATTATTCACTGCTTAAATTCGATAGAATTGATATTCTGAATTTCATTTCTTTTATTTTAATAATGTTAGGCAAAAAATGAATTTTATTATCTACTTCATATATTTTTAGAAAACAAATTTGATTTGAAAATTAGGCACTCGAGCGAAGATATTCGACCCACCCATTAATATTCGGCAATTGTTTTTTCTCGCAAATCTTAATTGTTTAATAGTTTCTTCGGTGATACGAATGACTTTTGAATGACTATATCAGCATAATAATTAAGATGTCTGATCTTTTCTTTGATGACCCGCAGTTTGATTTCATATTGTTGTTTCAAGTTTTTCGCGTGGAAGTGTTCGATGGGTGAGGTGAAACTGAATTTATTTTCTTCATTGAGAAGTTTTAGAATCGTTGATTTTGATATTTACGAGGGAGTTGTAGTCCTATTTGATAGTGGTGCGAAAATAAGCTGCATATCGAAGAAATTAGTAAATTTTTAAATTTACAGAAAAATCGTTATGGGACTTTTTTAACGAGATATTGAACAATACATCATATTGACAGCATCTGGGAATGAACTTAAAGCAAACTTTAAAATCCATCGTAAAATCTTTGATTAACTGAATACAAAATTCATTATGTTATAGTATATACATATTGAGAATTTATTTTTAAATTATTATAGTTCTTATTCCTTACTTCACTTAATAAATATTGAAAATTAATGCTCATATTGCAGTTTTCTAATAAACGCCTCCTTCTTCAAATTTTAATTTTTCTTTTGTTTAAATGAAACAATATGAAAGTACGAAATTTAAGGCCGCAGATATTCTTTTCCCTCATGCAATTTAATCATTTTTTAAACTTCAAATAGCCTTCAAAAGTTTGTACTTAATAAATTTTTATTTAATACCATAATATATATTTGAGTGATATGAATTAAGCATATTAGCCATTTAGTCTAAAGTTGACTTATTTTATGGTGAAAAAGGTCAAAGTTTAAAGATAAGTCAAAATGACAGCATAACAAATCATAATGGAAATGAACAAAACGTTGGAAAAAATGGTTATTAACAATTTTAGAACTTTGCGTGTATTCACTGGAAGGAAATCAGTTTATCTAATCGTCATCATGCTCACTATATCAAGCATATCGAGCTTAAACATGTTAAAACTCGATGAAGTTAACAATGTTAGGACTAAATACTCACCCAGTAATGCCCCAAGCCAAGTCGAATATACTGCCGCAATGAATTTCCTTGGACAGGTAATTCAAAAATTGATTCATAATTAATTATTAGACAAATTAACAATGACCAATTTTTGTTTGCAACATTATGGAAAGTGTCATTAGGTTTTTTAATAGTAAATAATACTTGAGAATGAGTTGTTAAGATTTTTTTATCCCTAGAAATATTTTATATAAATAATGACGGACACTTTCTCAATATTGAAATATGTTAATGACATTTGTAATGGAATGAAAGTTTCTTCTGAACTTTAGAAATATCTGAAAAAAAACAGAAATTTCTGAAGCGCAGAATCTGAACCAATACGTTAGATATTTATTAGCTTTTCACTTTCAATATCCATAAGTGGAATAAACTTCTAATACAGAGATTAGTCCGTATCTGTCAATACGGGGTCCTAGAATATCATAAGATTTGATGATTTCATAGTGGCTCATTCCGTCCATCTTCTATTCCGGCGGTGCGTAAGGCCGAAAGTGTGTGTGCGTTAATGTCGGAAGTATTGGTCAGGCGAGTGGTCTGGCCTCAGTGAAAGTAGCGGATGGGTTAGCAAGGAAGGGAGAATTGCGGTTATAGTAATAAAGGCTTCTCTGAGCTACACGGAACATCATCAAAGAACATTCAGTTGAAATAAGTCCAAGTGAAGTTGGAATGGAGTGTGGGTGAGCTGGATTTGAATGATTTAAACTTAACGGACTTAAACAGAATTCATATATTAGAATTGCTATGAACGTGACAAAATAAGCGATGTTCACGGCAAAAATTCATAATTCATTCGTCATCCTTTGCAGTGACCGTGATTCGGTGCTAAACAGAGGGATGCAATTGGAACTAATCAGAAATGCTCTCTGAATTGATCATTTCCTCTACATTGCTATTAAACGCTTTCACTGTTATAAATTTCAAACTGTAAGAGTTTCTAATTATATAAGCAATGTATATATATGTCAATAGCAAATTGTTTTTCAGTGCTCAAGATGAGAACAAAATTTGCACATCGTTTTGTTGCTTTCTCTATATTTCCTTAACTGCATACTATTGCAACAAAATGTACATTCCTTTTAAATTTCATCTGGTTTGCTGTAATTTCTCCATCTTTTTTCAAGTTTGGTGTGAATTTATTTCAGATCTAAATCAAATCATTTCGATTCATTTGTAATTATCGAGGGCGAAGATCGTTTAGTTACTGACCGCATACGGAATTTTCTTCGAACGTTGCGTAGTTTTCGAATATTCATTGCTTTGTGGAATATTTTTATCATTTCTCTGATGTTTGTGTAAGTATTGTATTGTTTTTTTGATAACTTTTCATCGAATTGATAACGGTAATCATTTTTATGTTTATTTTTCTAGCGAAATATAAAACTATTCTGGAGAATGACAAAATTCTCCAAATAGGAACGAATTGTTTTTGTGAAGTACAATATATATATATATATATATGATTTTAGTGTTTGTTTAGGTTTTTCTCGCACTGAAAAAGTTTATCAAGTATGCAGTCGGTGAATATCCACGATGCTGCTTCTGTCAGTTCTGCAATTGGAGCATGCAACAAATGGAATGGTTCTGAAATTTAATTGCTTTTAAGCCCTTTTTTGTTGTCTTTTTAAGTCTGTTCGGTTGAAGGAAGGTACGAAAAAAATTTAGCAAAAACACTCAGGATTAATAATTCAAGGTCTATAAGAAATATTATGGTACAACTAATTTGTATTCAACAACGAGAAACTTGTTTAGTTGATGTTCCGAATGGTTCATTGCGGTCGAAACCGAAACGATCAGAAGATCTTCAGTTTGATTTCGATGATACGCTGTCTAGCTTGAGGTATAAATCATTTATTAGATTTTTTCTTCTATTAAGCTTTGAAGGTCTACACTGTTCTTTTGCAGAGGACAAATGGTGGCAAGAGCAGAAGAAGAAGAAGCACTGATTAGAAGCCTAGATGAAATGCTGCACAAGACTTCTATTAGTGGAGGTACCGCTTTTGTTAATTTTTTTTTGTCGGCGCAAAAAAGCTTTCTAAACAATTATTTCAGCAGAACACACGGCTAATTCAGATATTTCTTTACCATTTAATCTGGCGGTTACACGTCTCAAGAATCAAATGACGTTGGTTGAATCTGATACCAAACAGCTTGCTAATAAACTGAAAATGATTTCTGGCCTAGCAGACAGCATTTCAGGCAAGGTAGTTTAACTCTTTTAACCACATTAATCGTTTAAGGAAGCAAAAAAAAAAGAGTAGATTAGAAAGGTATTTAGTTTACCAATTTTTAATAATTTTGTTCTGATCTGCTTAAATTTTAATACATTTCTTGTCTTTTGTAAAAAAATGGTTTTGATTCAGGGTAGTATCATCTTCAGTTCAGGTCTTGGCATTAGATATAGCGAAAGGCCGGGTGGTCGAATGCTTACAACGAGTCAGTGATTTAATGGATTTGCGTACTTGTGCTGATGGTGTACGTTCTGCAATAGAACAAGAGGATTATGAATTGGCTGCCAGACACATCCATAAATTTTTGGCGCTGGATACAATAATATTTCAAATGAGTGATCAGGAAGAAGCGAAGGGTGAGCAGTCACACAAATGAAATAAGTGTCATAATTGATCACTTTTTAATTGCTGAAATTACTCATTTTTTTACCAGATATAGGCCAATCAATGGGGAAAAGTTACGAAATCTTGCGCGAGGCAGCCAATGAAATGAAATCAGTAATCGAAAAACGCTTCGATCAAGTAACTCTATTATTCCATTGCTGTGTTTTCGGCCAGTGATCGGTCATACCAATCCTAATTAATAAATTATTGAAGCATTATTAATATAATAGGATTTGAAGTCTGATTAAATGATTTTTTGGAAATATTTTGACAAGACACCATTTTATGTACTATTTGTGTTTTTTTTTATAATGATCAATGTTATTTGAAATTTCCGCCGGTTATTTCACGGTTCTCATAGTTTTGCTTTATTTTGTTAACTCTTACTTTTGCAAACCGTTTCAGGCTGTTGTAGATAACGATGTTGCTTCGATTCAAAGATTTTTTAAGTTATTTCCACTGGTTAATGAACACGTAAAAGGTATCAAACGGATTGGTGACTATCTCTGTGCTGAGATCCATCAATTTGCAGAACGGAATTATAAGGCGAGCTTGTCATTTTCACTATGTTGGTAGTGAAGCAAAAGTTTCTCGGCAATTTTTTCTCTTATGTCCCGTGTGAAGAAAATGTTCAAGATTAACGATTCTATTTGCTTAAAGTTTATTAGCATTTATAGTGTCTATTACTGTTTTTTAGTGAATAGTTTTAGTTTGAGGATCGTTATTCATTTTGCAACTCAATAAGTTCTTTTCAAGTGTGTTAAGCAAAAGTAAATTTGAAATATCTTTGACTTTGAGTGCGTATTCGGAAAAACAATTCATAATTCAGTTCGTACTGTCATTTTAATTCCATTCTCCTATTTAATCTGTAGTTTTTTTTTTTTGAAGGTAATGCTGGCCGGTGGTACCGATGATAAGAGAATAAGTGTGCTTTATGCAGATGCACTGACAATGCTTTTTGAAGGTGAATCCAGAATTGAATCTGTTGAAGTCGTTCATGATAATGCAGGTTTTAATAGTCAGTTGAATTTCAGGAATAGCTCGTGAGATACAAGTGTATGAACCACTGATTAATTCCTCATATGGTCCGGATAAGTTGCTGTTATTGATTGAAATACTCCAGGTTGATGAATGTTTGCTGCTCTTCTTTTGAATTTTATTTTAAAATCTTTTGAATTTGAAAAGAGATTAATCAAAAGTACAAAAATAATGGGAATATGTTGAAATAGTTAACCTTTTTTAGAAGGAATGCGACAAAGAAGCTGAACGAATCATTGATGCATTCATCAATAATAGACAGTTTGATAATAAAGCAAAAATGATTGAGAAGATAAGAAGAAACTCGGATAAATACGTATTAGGTTAATGCATTATTCTTATCGCTATCGAGATCTTCAAAATTTCATCTTTATAATTTTATTTACGTTGGGAATAATAAGATAGCTTGAACGAATACCGCTCAGGAATCACTTATGCCTTGATTAGTCACTAATTTGTTTAATATAAATCTTCAAAGTCGATTCTTTATTTTTTCAGATAAAATCGATGCCTTAGAATTGGATGTGCTTTTATCCGAAGTGACGTTGATGCATACTAGGACCCACCTTTACTGGCGTTATCTTAGGAGACGGTTGAATGTGGCAAATATGAAAACTGATCAGGAGGTGCGCTAGTTATAAATTTCTTGTTGCCACTCTGAAAATATTTTCTTCTATAGGTTTTGGAGAGATTTTTATTGCTTGTCAGAGCAGTTCTATAAATGTCACCCATCTCCATCTTTCTGGGAGCAGATTCATATGAAAATAGTGGGTACTGACATATACGGTGCAAAGAAATAGAATTCACTCCATTGAAGTTTTTTTCAGAGCATTTAAATGAAATTTTTCTTTAGCAGAAGGAATTGGATGAGAATCAGATGGATGATGAAAATAAACGGCTTTTGGAAAAAGCTAGATCAAAGCAGAAACATGAAAGAAGTAACAAGTTGGATGATTTGGTTTTGCGGTCGGTTCTTGGGACAAGAATGCAGGTATTTGTGAACCATTTGATCTAATCATATTTCTTTAGTCCAAACCATCATCGTATCTTTTCGAAATCGTATGATAACTAATATTCCACAATATTTGAACTGTTTGAAAACCTTTTGGTTCCCAGGAATTGTTGGGTCAGTATGTTCTTATGGAACAATTTTATATGACAGAGTCTGTTGCAAAGGCAATGACTATGGATTTAAAAGAGGTCGACAGCTTAACAAGGTACTGTACTATTCATCTATCACAATTTATTAGGTTTTTTAAACTCAACGCTGCAAAACGATGCGTTAACCGATGATTTGTTATTATATTATGCTTTATAGTGTTAAAATGTGGCGTCACAACATACATTCATATTTCTAACTGCTGTAATAGTTACGCTGTTGAGGAGATCATACGACCAATGATTCTCTGGAAGCTTTTATTTATTCATGCATGATCCGAATTTCAAGGATAATCTGGAACTTTAACGGAAAAACAATTTCAGCTGCATGCTTGATGATGTATTTTTCATTATTCGTAAATGTGTAAGACGTTCTCTCAGTTCATCATCAGTGGATTGCACATGTGCTGTGTTAAATAATGGTGTGACTGCATTAGAAGCAGATTTTCTGAAATATATATTTCAGGGTATTAAGGTGAATGTTCTTGAAAGTCAGTATAATTTTTTCTTGTTATGTTTTGTTATCTAACTTTTAAAATTATCATATGACTTTCAAAAAAGAATTTTAATCAGATATGATGTTTAGAGTGGTTATCCTGGCGCAGGTTGGACTGCTGAAGCATATCAAACGGCGCAAACAGCATATAACGTTATACAACATGGAAAAATGGTTACAGATTCTGGACCCGAGAAATTGAAAGAAGTGAGCTTTCATGAAGTTTTGATGCACTGTCGAAACATTTTGGCATTTTAATAAACTTTTTATCTCGTAAATGGAATATATTTCTTAAAATCTTTTTTACACTGTGTATCTTCAGTCTATATTTGAAAGTAATTGTTATGTTGGCAAGTTTGAGCTTGCCTGATGCTTTGTTATTGTTTTTATTCGTTGAGCTTGGACATAAAAGAAATCTTTTTGTCATATAAAGTCTGACATGTGAAAGTAGTTCAGAATCTCAAAAGTGCAACTGATCAGTAGAATAAGTTGCCATTTTAATGCATTTTGTTCTTCCAGATTTTCTTGAACGCCTTAAACAATGTTCGTGCATCCGCTGAATGTACGAAAACACTGAAAAAAGGGTTGTTGGAAGATTTTGAAAAGCACCTAACCGAGGTGTGGAATTTTTGCTTTTTTCGCAATGTGTAGGTTCTCACATTTTTTGCAAAAAAGAGATGAAGGGAGGAAGTAAAGGGATCTAAGCTCTAATAGGTAAGTAAATGCACGTAGCAGTTTCGTGAAGGATAGGTTGAGCATTTATGAAAAACGCTTAATAAGTGATATTTGTATGTTAATTTTTCGTGATCACTTTTTCAGGTGAATGAACATGAGAAAGGCAAATTGGAAAACGCAGTTAGCCAGCTGGATGATTTAGTGCGGAAATTTGACAGTTCTGCGAATGTTGGTGTTGATAAATTGTGCGCAGCTGTATTTCGGCCTAAATTGAAACCCGTGTATTCTTTTCACTTTATGTTTGTGCACTAGGCAAATGGATATTACAGCTTTTCGAGTTAACTAGCTTAGATTTTGATTTCTTGCTGGAAATTAGAAATTGATATTTTCTCGTTTTGCTTTCTGAAAATTATTTTAAAAAAGTACAAAAACAAAAAACTACGCAAGTTTGTTTAGCATGGAGCTCTATTTGAGTGTTACTCATACCCCTTCTGAGAGTGAATTCGCTGATTTTGAAGCTGAGGATCCATTCATGGATAATTTCATCGCAACACTTGATCGCCAGTTAGCAGCTTTTGAGCCGTTACTTATCCCCGTCAATTATCAGGTAGTATTTTCATAATTGTTACACAATGGAATTAGACTTTCCCAAGCTGTTGTGAGAGCTTGGGATTTACCAAAATTTTCTGAAATTTCAATCATGGAAAAGTAATTGAAGGAATTGCTGGTAGTTGTTTGTGCCGAAGTTTCTATGCAGTTCGAGCGTGTGATAATGAAAAGCGTCTATAATCGACTTGGTGGCTTGCAACTTGACAAAGATTTTCGTTCTTTGAGCTCATACTTGACTAACGTTGCTGGTTGGGTCATGCGTGAGAAATGTGCGAGGTTATCTCAGGTATCTTGTTTATCAGTTTAAGTATAATCGTTACATTTTTTGAAATTCTTATTGAATATAGGATTCCAAAAAATATTTTATATTAGAATCGGGCATTGAAGAATTAGATTTGTTTCTTTCTTCAAACAAGATGAAAAGAACTTGAAACCATTCTGATTTTTGTGATTTGTTAATAATTCTGGCTGGATTGATTAAAAACTTTGACAGAACGTCAACCGTTCAGAAATTTTAGATAGTGTCTATAATAAATGTAGACAGTGTTGGGGAGGCAGAAGAGTGCTTCCATCAGTTACAGCATCATAACCTTATGCTAACAAGCGATGAAGCGATGAAAGTGCTCGTGTTGCGAATCGATTTGCCGTCCGATGCCATCAAAAATGCTTCATTTTGATGTTTCACCTGATTTTCGGTTTATGTATTACATGTCATGTCCATATTTTTGCATAATTTTGGTTTGGTCTTTTTTTAAATAATTAAGGTTCTCCATTTTTCATCATTATACTTTTTTCTTGTTTGTTATTTGTTCTGGTGAAGCGTATGGCTAGCTAAATCAATTATGAATGAAAGAATTAATCAAAATTTGCTGTCTTTCGCCGTTCAGTTTTTACTGCTTTCTGTTTGCGTAAGCATTACATGATGTTGTGAGCTCCAAATTGAAATCAAAGTCCATAAATCAACACTCGCAAATGACCAAAGATCCTAATGAATATAAAATTGGTATGTGATTCCAAAAACTTCGTAGATTTTATAAGAATTAAAAAATGTTAGTACTTTTTGAGAACTGAAGTCGGTTATTAATTATGTTTCTTCTCAAATCAGATCATTTACAAAATAACGCCAGCTGAAATTCAGAACAAATTAAGATCCAAGAATACGATTTTGCTCCACCAGGAGAACGAAAAAGGATTGAATGTTGAACAAGGATTCGTTAACTTTGATTTCGTTACTTTGATTTTATTCAATCTAACAATAATATATCATTTATTATTTGCATAGAAGATTGCTGTGATAATATCTATTGAAATTTTTACAACAAAATCTCGTATAACAAATAATGATTATGTCAACAATCTTATCTTAGGAGATTACAATAAATTGTAGTTGGGATTTATCGTAACATTTATTATGATAACATTTATTATTATGATTTATTATGATTACAACGCACGACAAATAAAAGTGTTGTGAAGACAGTAAGAAACCAAATGGTATAAATATGGATAGCTTCATTTAATTGTTCATCGGATGATGCAAATGTAGCTGATGATAAACCTGAGAAGTATAGAGCTTGTGATCCACGAATTCTGGAACATTGTGAAAGAGTGTAAATAGATACCTATAAATACGACGGATATTAATAGGTTAATAGAATCTAATTTTGATAACAAATAGAATAATTCATAATAATTGTGAGAAAGAGATAAATTTTGTGAACGAATATCCGACGAAAACTTTAAATTTTATTGATAAAATTTAGACGGATGGATTCAGGATGCGATCCGAATCCATCTCAACTACTATCCTACTGAATAAGATTAGCCTTACATTATTAATTTTCTTTGTTAAAATTTGTTCCTTCTCGCAACCAATTAACAATTCTGTGATATTGACACTATCGGTTGAATTGCTAATTAACATTTTAAAAAACTGGAATTAACACTTCATTTATTCTCTTAATTAGTATTTTTTGTTTAACTCTTAAAGATGAAATGTTATGGATTTTTTAATGAATGCTTCTCCAGTGGGAACCTATGAATTTTGCGTAATTATACAACGTTATCAAAAATTACGAAATGAATTTGGAAATATCATTGAGTACCGACACCTATTATTGCTATTATTATTATCATTATTAGAATTATTGTTATCACTAATAAAATTATTAAAAAAAACCCCCATATCCATTACTTTAAAATTGTTAGAAGCCTTACCCAATTAGTGAGTGCGGTCCGACGAAGAAATTCGTTTTCAGCCAACAATCCACCAGCTAATTTTGTTGGATTATAGTAATATAGTAATTTGATCATTGCAGGAAAACTATTAGGATGAATCAGAAAACCGGAAAGCATTATCGCATTACTTAATAGAGTTACTGAAAAATGATATCATAGATGAAATTGATTTTTAATTCATTTAAAAAAAGAAAATTATAACTAATTTTAGTTAAACCTTGATCATTTCCACATCGAAATTTAATCTACTTTTATCTTATTATAATTTATTTAAGTAGCATAATTTCAAATTTTTTTTAATATCACAAATTTAATTCACGTATTTAGCAATTATGCAAAAATGGTACCAATTATAACGATTGCAGAGAGACGTGTGCAGCAACTATATGCTACAATCCATGTGATATATCTCCAAAGAATTGCATGAGTGCAAAGAATCACAGTGAATAGGAGTAAAGATGGCCAATAAAAAGTACCATCAGGTGGAAGTCCACTTAATATATAGGCTGGTAAGGCATATAACGTGTTACACAGCACTGCCATAGGTAAATCACAAATAATCTTCAAACGATTATGCTTATTTTAAGAAATGTGAAAATTTGTGTAAAAAGACAATAGTACAAAATCTATAAGAGAATGATATGATTTGAGAAAAAATTAGAACATAATATAAAAGAATTGCACCTTAACGACAATGTAGAAAGTTGGATCATACAACCGATTGCGAATATCATCAAACAAATATAAACGTTCATCAAATACTGCAAATTCTTTTTTCACTCTTCGTTAATAATTTTAAATACTGGAAAATTATCGTTGATGAAACGATAAATAAAATAATATTATCAATTTGATGATAATAAATTATAATAATTTCATTTGTAAATTTTAAATAGTAACCTCTTTCGATATGAATGAAAAGAATAGGAAGTAAAAAAATTGCCAGTATGGAAATGATAAATCCAAAACGAGCATTAATTGCAGCATATCGATCATTTGGTATTTCGAAAAATAGGAAACCCACAAAAAGCGATATGAGAAATGCATAAATTGCTTCCTTCGCATACATCCATGGCCTACTTAAAAATATTTCGAAAAAACGTCTGAAATTATGAATTTTTAAATTTAGGAGAATTTGGATGATAATATTTGAAACACAATATATTTGACTTCTTGTCTAAACCGATGAAAATTGAACACAGAGAAAAGGATGTATTATGCTACGCTTCCTTAAAATGATAATTAATATCTAACAAAATGATGCATTGATTTCAACAAAATTTGTTAGCAAAAACTAAAAAATTCTCATAATTAAATTTTCTTGAAAAATGATTTAACTCTTTGAATCATTCAGAATTTCAAAAGATTGTAATAAACAGTTGAATGAATGATTTCAGAATTTTGAATTATCTTTCAGTTGTGTACATTAATGCAAACTTTTAAATGTTCACAATAAAAAAACACAAGCCTATAAATAAGAAGCGCAGATCGGCAATAGTTAATTTGATGGACCGTTGGCGATAATTCATCGGTTATCACCTGCGTTTCGTATTCATCATTAACTGCCTTTTCCTTCCAAATCTCTGCTAATCGTCTGATCCGTTTTCTTGATTCAAAAGATGACTGAGAGGTTAAATAGTCATGTGTCACTAAGTCTACTGCAAAAATTGCATTTCATTACTGTAAGGAAAAAATGAATATTCTTTAATTGTAAATTATGAAATAATATTTATTATATGAATGAATTCGAAAGCAAAATTTGGTGCAAAAAAAAATGGGAATATGAATTTTATTTGTTTTCTGAATTTTTCATTGTTTCTTCTGGTCATGTAATTTAATTATTGTTGTTTAGTAGCAAAAGATTTTTTAAAATAAATTTTCAACCATAATAATCGCATGGATTTTTAAACGATGGACATGGATAGCCAATTTCTTCAAAATAAGATATCATCTGGCTTGATGATCCAAAATAGATAACTCTTCCAGATGCTATCAATAATACTAAAATGCACATCTTTTAAAATATAACTCTGAATATTTCCAAGTTTTTTTAAATCCTCTAAATTTCAACCCTTATGAACTTCGATTCTTTCTACGTTCATTTCACTGTTTTATACATTTCCTTGTTTAACTTTCCAATTCCTTAGTCAATGTTCTGTAATTTTAAATGAAGACAATACACACACACACACACACACACACACACACACACACACACACACACACACACACACACACACACACACACATACACACATATAGACCTTTATGAAACATAGTTAAAATTTCAATTGTTGGTGGTTGCATGGCCATAACAACAATTCGATTCAACTTTATGGCCCAGTCGCGCAAATAGTCGATGACAAATGCCATATCATACAAATCCATGTCTTTTAGGATATTATCCGATAGCAGTATATCTGGAAGAGTTATTAATTTCATGTGCTGATCACTATTGAATGATTTGCCAGATCTTAAATTATCAAGTAAATAGTAATTAAATGAAAATTTTAAATTTTTAACTGAATGAATGGAACTTAAATTAAAGTAAACTACTATTATATGTATTGGTATGTATCACAAAATGATGTAATAAGTGATATATTATATTATCCTAATTTTTGATGATTATTTTAAGTATTTTTCGTTTTTTTAATAAAAAATAATTGAAGCATTAAATAAAGAAATAACTATTATTAATTGGATTATTGTATTGGACAGATAATTGAGGATTGAGTGCGATAAATTAATTAAATATCAATTGAACTTTATCATTTTATCACAAATCACTCTACCAGTATCCTTCAAAATTTGCACCGCAATTTTCAAACGTTGCCGTTCTACCATTGAAAGTTCGCTGCACAAGAAATTGCGAATTGGTGAAAGAGCTAATGTTTGAATGAGTTGCTCGATCTGAAGTAATATATCATGAACTAATATATCGATAAGTTGCTATATAACAATCTGAATAAATATTCAGATAAGTCAGATAATAGTGATGAATAAATAAGAATTGTGTTACCGCATTGACGTTTTTAAAAGTATTTGCATTCGACGCGACAAATAAACTTCGTAGACGTATTGTTTGTGCTACTGTAAGCCAAGGATAGATATTGTCAGTATTAACATATGCGACACGATCACCAAACTTATCGATACTTATTTTATGTCCATTATTTTCCAATACTCCACTAATTGAATATTTGTGTGACATAGTATTTGACATTACTTCCAGTAGAACACGCATTTCTGACTCTAAATATTAATTTCTAATTTTAAGACTAAGTTATATTTGCATTTGGCAAAAAGTATACTTCAAAAATATTGAGATGACGGATGATCAAAAATATTGATATGGCAATTTTTTAATGAGACTTACCTTTTGTATATAAAATTGCAAGCGTGTTGCCACCCTCCAAGGTAAATGAGATATCATGTAGAAAGTTTGATGTACAGGAAATTTTCGACAGATACTTCTCGAAAAAAGTTCGCTTATCCAGTGTGACGCATAAGTTTTTGATACTTACCTTCGGTATACTGCAGTAAAGGTTTTTGTATTTCCGAATGAAAATATAATAAAGAGAGAGAGAGAGAGAGAGAGGGAGAGAGAGAGTTGAGGCAAACAATTTTTTCTCAGTAGAAGAGAAGGGTTTATTAGAAATATTAGATGAAACGATCTATTCAATGAGATTAAAGATGAATCATTTCATGAGTAAGAAAACAAAAACAAACTTTCTTTCTTCGTTTCTTAATTCATCCGCTTTTGCATATCGCAAGTAATTGAAATTGTGAAGCGAATTTGGGAACATATTCAGAATAGAAGAATGATGGATACGATATCGTTCAGATTGTCGAAGGCTATTTCTGTAAAATAAATTGAAAACTTTATAAATATTCCTTTCTTTTCATTTCTATTTAATTATTATAAAGAAAAATGATTAATGAACTGATAAAAATATATTTAAAAAAAGTTATAAAATCGATGATAATTCCTTCCTGTTAAAAGATATGTTAAATTACGTTCTTAATTTATTATTGTTCGATATAATTTTGGAGGAAGCATAATGAATTTGAGATACATTCTGCGGACTGTTTCTAACATTCGTAATTAATTCTGAATCCATTATGTCATTATTTTTCATATTTAAATCGAAAATTTCCCAATTATCTCTCATTCTGAAATCATTCACTGATACTGTAGATTTAATTTTAATTTAAATTTTATAAACAATGGTCAGGTTCATATCAATTTAATACATACATATATCCAAAATATAATAATAAATTTGCTAAAAGATCGGATCCAGTCATTGCTAATGGTAATCCTTTCAATCGGATCCAGTCATTGCTAATGGTAATCCTTTTAATGTCACTATTCTTCCAGCAATTTGCTACTTAAGAATTGTTTAGTGTTTAACATTCCCACTTTGATAATTCACTTAAATTCAATTTGTTTTCAAAAGCACCTAAACTATGATTGAAATACCAAAAAGCATTTTTATCTGTTACTATTTTTATCATTTAATTTTCTATTAAAATTTTCCATTCTATTAAAAACTATAAAAGAAACCTACCGTAAATTCTTTAAGTTCTGATCGCATTTTTCTGGCATATTTCGATCTTTCTGATTTTATTGTGATCTAATTCGATTACCTGAATGACTTTAAAGTTTTATTTCTTATAAGAAATATTTTTATTTTAATAGCAAATGATAAAAAGTAATGAATGAATTGATAAGGAAAATTTTTGATATAATAATAATAATAATAGCAAATATAAAGATATCAATGAAATATATTATAAAATGCGGGAAATATTTTCCGATATTTAAAATTGAATAATTATTGCCTCAGAAAACCGGAAAATTTTAAAATTTATAAACAGAAAAATTAAAAAATAAGCATAAAATCTGAAGTTAATGAGAAAATTCTGAATAAATTTCAGTTTCTTTCTCTGATAATTCGGTTCGGTTTTGCTACTTTATGTTTTTATTACTTCAGTTATATACCTTTAACTGCTTTTAATCCGGAAATTATCATATCATAAATTAGCCTGAAAATCAATAAGTAAACGAAAGAATGAAATATTACAACGAAAAAAAAATTAAAGTAATAATCATTTATGGAAATTATTATTTAATTTTAATTTTGCTAAGATCTGAAAAATCAATTCGAAGCTCATTAGTTTCATATCTGATCTATCATTACATTAGCTATTTTATTAAAATATGAATTCACCAATCAAAATTATCAATTCATAATTTTGTCTTAATTCATTTCATCCAATCAAACTTATTTAGCATTTCTTAGTGATACAGTAATCTTTACAGTAAATTAGACTAACTTTTTAATACTTTCAATCGTTAAGAAAGTATAAAAAAGGTGTAAAAAGTTAATTTTATGAATTAACTCATATATAATTAGGTAAATTAACAAACTTGTTATGATGAAAAAATGATTATTAGATTTGAGTGATGAAAGTAAGTAAAAAGATCGTATGATAGATCGTATCGTATCACAATTATCGTTCAAATATAAGATGGCATAGAAGATGATGAATTTTACGATCGATAATTGTAAATGCCACATTGAAATATTTGGCGCAAAGTGCTCATTACAAATGAATTCATAGACTAATTATTATTTTGACGAAAATAGAACTACCAAATAATGGACAATTGCTCTCTTTCAATATATATGTATATATCACAACAAAGTGTGATAGAAAATTTTTCTGAGTGAAAGGAATTTGAATTCCATAATATTTCCTAATATATCCAAAATTAATTCAATTCAGATAAATTAATTTAATTTTTCAATCATTATAAAATCAATTGATTTAAAAAGAGCTGAAGAAATAAAAGATATTAAATTTTGTGGATAATATCAATGATTACCTTTGCTTAGCTTAAATCTTGAAATTTTAATTAAGCATTTTAGAAAGATAAAATGAAATATACACAACGTTAATCTAAGAAAAATATTTTCATCAAAACAAATTTTAAATTCAAACACTTTATTCTGTTTTGTATTTAATTCTTATACCTTTCATAGATTAGATCATCCAATATATACACACACACACACACACCTGTGGCTTAATAACTCCAACTTGTCCAATATTCAATAATACGGTAAGCATTTTACTTTATTGATAATTAGTAATCTAAGAATTTTAATTTATTGTTAAATATCTGTCAAAAGTTCAATTTCAATTTCTCATTTTACTGACAATTTCTTCTGCTATTCAGTATTTACAGTTTTATGTTTGCATAATAATAATTCAATGAATTAAATTTCCCTTTTATAATTTAAAATTTTATAATATTATTTTTGCTTAAATTTTATATTTGTATAATTTTATGATTTAAATTTTATTTTATGAAATTTTATAACTTTTATGATATTATTTTTATTAAATTTCACGCAGAATCTTCTAATTTTTATAATATTATTTCTACGATTTAAATTTTATGTTAAAATAATTGTTTTTATAATTTAAAATAATTTAAAACTTTTTTCAGATATTAAGCCAAGCGAATGTTTGTTTTGATTAAGCCAAGCGAATGTTTGTTTTGATTAAGCCAAGCGAATGTTTGTTTTGATTAAGCCAAGCGAATGTTTGTTTTGATTAAGCCAAGCGAATGTTTGTTTGAATGATAACATTACTTTGAAACATTTACGAATAATTTCTTTTCAGTAATTTAAATATCCTTTTCATTTCAGATTTCATATATTTTACCAAATCTTTTATTTCAGTCCAAAATTTTAATTACTTTCTCTTAATGTTAAACAAAATTTGTTAAAATAGAAAAATTTGAAAATCATAGGACTAAATTTGAAAGATATAATTTCCATTGGAATATTCTAATTTAATAAGAACAGGAAAATGTTATTGCTTAAATATGCGTAGCAAAGTGATTTATTTCTACAATAATCACAAAAATGTGAATGCAAAAAATTTGTCTCAATTTATTCTTAACCTTTTAAATATTAACATTTCAAATAAACTTCACTCATTTATCTTATCATAGAAGTCATTTTCCAATTTCTATTCATCTTCTGGCAATATTTCATTCCTAAGATGTTAATGTGTGTGTATGTGTTGCTGAATTTAATTTGATCTATTTAAATGTTAACTTTATTTACAACCATTGTCAACTTCATCTGTGATTTTGTGCAATAAACTTGCTTTTCTCATTTACAGTAATATTTCATCTTCAAATGCTTGAAATATTTGGTTAATTCAGAATATGAAAATTTATGTATAATTTTTTGAATTGGTGTAGAAAATTGAAATTTTATTCTGTCGATAAAATCGATAAAATTGGAAAACATTTCAATCCTCCCACTCAATCTCATATTCTTAATTTCAACTTTTTTGTATTTCTCAAATTTCAGAAATTAATGAAAAATATTACTAAATTATTATTATTTCATTTTTTTAATATTTCTTTTTCATTAACAATATTAATTTGAGTCTTTACAGTAATCGCTTTTCATATCTTTTGGTGCATTTTTGCTTTTCTTTATTTCTCTCACTCATTTTATATATTCTTTTGCATCATTTAAGCTATTTAACATTATCAGTTTGTGAATTTAAATACTTCAAAGAACTGGTTTCAATATCTTAAAGCAATATACGAAGATGAATTGATATACGATTGGTGACATTGTTGACATGAAAATTGTTAATACATTATTAATCATCAATTATGTTGCAATTTAACAGTTTGCATATCGAGAATGCAAACCAGAATGACTAAATAAGAGATTCTGGTATTGAAATTACTTTTGCTTTTTCACTTTTGTTTTCTTTTTCTATTCCAATTTGCTATGTGATTATTTTAATTTCGAATCAGGAAAATTGTTAATTTTTCTACTAATTATTAAAAAAATTGTCAATTTTGCAGTAAGAAATAAATTTGTTGAAATTAATTTATTAATTTAATACTTATTTTCATAATTTTTGATTTCTGATATGTGAATGATTTATTTTATCATACATATACTAAAACATTCGTTTTCTCTTTTCTTTTTATTTAGCAATTCCCCATTACCAATACAATTTATTATATTCAAAAAGCATTACTAATACAATTCATTATATTCAATTTTCTAATATGAATGATCCAATTTATGCATCTGACATTATATGATGCTAATAGAATAGAAAGCAGAAGAAAAAGAAAATTCGAATTTTAATTCTCACGTATAAGACATTTGAAGCATAGTTTTAGAATGGTTCATTTTCCTTTTGAAACTATTTTTGGAAGAATGGAGAGAATCCCGCTTTCTTTGGAGAGAATCCCGCTTTCTAGACAGATTCCTTTTATCTAATAAAAAAAAACCGAATTCTAATTTATTTCCGGTAATATGCGCAATTCAGTTTATTTAGTGTTACCAATGATTTCTACACTTTAATTGCTTATCCATTTCTGGAATGTACGTTTTAAGAAATAGCTGATCGCATTCACTATATAATTTAGAAGTAAATTTTTAGTGACAGCAGGGAGTTCCGTGAGAGATAAAAAATTTTTCGGTAACAAAAGGTCAAAAGTGTTGGACCGATGAATTTTACAATACGTGTAATTAATTAATGAAAGTTTTAATTCTTTTAATTAATGAAAAATTTAATCAAATAATTCTAACATTCATCAGCCTTGAAAAAGCGACGCATTTTGACGAAGTTCTGCAAATATAAAACAAATTGAATTTCACTGAAAACGTAGAAAAATATTTCAGCATAATATCTATTTTGTTGTATTTAAATTAATTCACAGTTGGTAGTAATTGAATTTCTAAGAAAATAATTATGAATAGCGAAGATTATTGAGACCACTGAATAGAATAATGTTATTAATTAGTTTTTGAGTTAAAAAAATTTAAAGAGCAGAATTTTTTAATTATTCCAATTTGAATTAATTCCAATTCTAATTCTGATTTTAATTCTAATTCTAATTCTATTCCTACTCTGCTTATTCTTCTAATTGACCTATATACTTTTCAACATTCATTGATGAATCAAACTTTCGAATAATTAGACGATAGAATAAAAAAAGGGAAGATGATTATGAAAAGATGAAAATTTATAAGGAATATGAAAATACATTAAAAAAAAGATACTGTACCTCGGTTGTTGTCGTGAACCTATGAAGTTTTCCAGCCGGAATAATCAATAAATCATCAAATTCACACAAAATCCTTAACCATTTACCGTAATTATCTTCGATGTCATAGTATGCAGAACCTTCGATAATAAGTACAGCTATTTCACTACTTAGTTTAGCTTCTTCAAATAGCTTTTCAATCTATAAATTCAATATTAAATTCATAAGCGTTTTCTTGCCAAAGTTAAATTTTATAACTATCATTAGCATATGATTCATCAGTCAATTTAGCTATGATAGAATGTGAATTTACTATTTGGAAGTAAAAGATAAAATAAAACTAAAAGTTTTATTTATATCAAAAAAAAATTCTTATTAAAATTTAAATTTATGGACAAAACATTTCATTTTAACTAAATCTTAAAAAGTAAGAAATATTACTTTTTCTTGCTACTAAACAATTTTTATATTATTTGTCAAGAACCTTATCTTCGAAATCAACTGTTGTTTGAGCATTCAACGTATAAATATCCTGCTTTGTTAAGTTCCTTTCCTTTGCAAGTAAAGCAATTCGTTCTGACATTGATATCTTATCTTTTGTGTCAACCTTCAAATGAAACAATTATTTTATCAAATTATTAATTATTTAGTTAATTTTTAAAATTCCTTAGTTGATTATTCATTCGTTATTTTATTTAAATTTTCCAAGTTAATAATTAATTTTTCAAGTTTTTGCAAAGTTAGTTAATTTAAATTTTTCCAAAACAATTCAAAACTAATTAGAAAAAATCGCATTATAATTAGTCTTAATTAAGAAGCATTTTATATAAGTAAGAAAAAAAATAATATTCATTCAATGAATAAAATGAAATGCTATAACTTTAACAAACGATATTAATTAGAGAACTGAGAAAGTTGAGAAAATTAAGAAAATTAAAAACAAGAATTCAAGAATTATCTTGAAATAAAGTATCCCAGTTCGTTTCATCAATTCATCGGTAGTGATCTTTTTAGGAGGAAATAAATGATGAGGTAATCGTGGATCACCGAATAGATATGATTCCATATACCAAATCTGTACCATTTCTGCGCAAATAGAACTTTATCACATATCATCGATTCATAGTAAATTTATAATGAGCAAAAAATACGAAATAACAGTTTTTGCTTTAATACAAATTTAAATTTTATTTCTCTTCTATAATAAAAAAATAGTAAACATTTTTGATAAGATACAGACAGCTTTTGTTTTTATTTGAAATGATCACTGCGAAGATTATCTGCTGGCTAGTAAATTTCCTGAGACTATTTTTCATAATTGATTTATTCCACTTTTTGCATATTACTTAATTATACATTTATATCTAATTAACTTCAAATGATGGACTTTGCTAATGAACAAATTTTAACATTTATTTCTTTTTTAATTATGCTTTACTCTAAAGTATGAATTTTTGCAAGTTTTAACATAAAATTATTTAAGTGTTAAAATGATTCCAAATTGTCATTTGTAAACATTATGGAATGTTATTTAATGTTTGGAAAAGTAAACAAAAAAAAAATATCTCAATGAGTTTACAATTCACATTAATAAACATTCAACAGGTGAAATACAATTTCCATAAAGTAATTTATATGTAAATGAAACTATGTGAAGAGTTCAGATATTATCGTACATTACTTGAATGAATGGTCATCTGTAATGATCATCGTTAGTAAATTTGATAAGAGATTGCTATCTTTCGTAAATTTGATATGAATAATTTAACAAAGAGATATAAATAAGTTGATCATTGTGATACTGTAAATGAAAGAGCAAAGGCAAAGAAGGAAAAGTGAAATTTCAAAAAACAATAATTAAGTAATTCGTTCGTTACAAAATTATCGCTAGCATTCTTCAGTATAATTTTTACTGCCAATACTTGTATCTAAATCAGCTGCCTTAATCAACTGTTTGATGTGGTCGAGAGAATCATATATATGCTGTTATATGCAAGAAACCGGGATGAAAGAAACCGGTTGGATTGGGTGATTGTTAGAGAATGATAAGTGAAACTTACTAATTCTTCTCCCGTTCAACATTCATGTTTCCAATGCTATGGAACACGCAATTTGAAAGATTGTAAATTTCCATTTTGAAATGAAATATTGTACTACCAAAAATCTTTTATTTTTATTACATACAATTTTTGTAATAAAATTACCTTTCATTAAAGTGATTTTCTAAATTCGAACTTATCAGAACTGTTAATTTTGATTAAAATCAAAAAAAAAATTTCTTTCTTTTTTACGCCTATAAATGAATAAATGAAAAACAAAAATAATTAATTTCATTTCTTATCATATTAGATATTGCAACAAAATCGAATGATTATTTAAGAGAAATCGAAAGCAAATAAAATACTGCCATTGTTTTAAAGTTTGTTCGGCTTTACATTAAAAATTTGCCTTTTTGGTTTTATGAAGAAATTATTACTGGCTAAGCCTCATGCTGGACTCTAATGAACTCAAATTAAATTTGGCCAGTAGTAATATTCCATTTTATCTCTATATTCTCAATAAATTAAAGTTGCATACAGTAATTAAGCTTAATTAAGCCTATGCAAGCATAGTTTTGGATCACTTTTGTAAATTGTGTTTTTTCTTTGTTTTAATAAATTTTTCATTAATTGTATTTCTTGCAACTTTGTTTGCTTATTTATAAATTCTATTTTTACTTTAGTTTTTTCTTCATTTCTGTATTTAATAGGAAATGTTCTTAAAAAAAAGGAGAAAGTTTCTGTGAGTGAAATTAATAATTTTTTGTATGAATCTGTCATTAGAAAGCAATGAACTTTGATAATAAAATAATGATAAGAAATGATATCAATCGTATCATTTAATCATTTCATCATTGAGTTATCATTCTTTATCGGTCTTTCAAAAAGATGCAAAATTTTTTTCGTCGCATCACAATAATTTGAAATATTTAGCAAAAAAGTTAGCACTTCAAAAATATAAAATTTGAATTTATTTAAATTGGTAGTCTATCTTAATTTCCAATTTTGCGCATCAACTCCTGAAAGCATCATTTTCTTATCATTTAATTGGCAAAGTTTAAAATAGTATAAATTAAATTAGTTAATTAGCATATTATATTACAATCAAATTATTATCATTTATTGAATTTGAAACGCAGTAAGGCAATAGTTGTAATAACAATTACATATATAATGATGAAATAATAATTGAATGTTTCCATGGAATAATACCATATCTCGGGATAGTGATCATTTAGAAACATAGTACCATTGGCCCATCTGAAAAGGACTAATTATGCAAATGACATTATCATATCACATAAGATATACAAAAATTTATATTTCTTACCTGCAAAATTGCTCCATTGATTTATTGTTAATTTCTTCAGTCTCATTAAGAATACAATCTCCTGCTTTAGTTCCATCAATAAATTTGAAATTTATAAATGAAAGTAAGTATTGATGAAAATTAATGTACATCAAAATATGACGCCAATCGTTTATTGATAAAAATGTACGTGGTGCACTAAAAAATGATAAGTTAATTTAAAATAATATAAGTAATAGAATGAAAAGATCAAAGTAGAATTGAAATTAGCCTATTGTTTTACACATCCTATCTATCTGATATTTCATCCCAATCTTGTAATTGTCATCTTCCTTGGATAAGAAATAATTTTGTTAAAATTTTTGAAAACAAACACGAAATAAGATCCGGCGCAAACAACGGATCCGAAACAGAGTTCAATTAAGAATATAACGGTAGATTCGGCATTTTTTGTATAAAATATTACAATTAATACAAGAATTTGATAATATTGATAGCAACACCATAATGGTAGCATTAAATTCCAGATATAATTCCAATTCCCAGAGAATACCGGATAAAAATGCCTGTAATTGAGAGTTATCAAGAGAGTTTGATATGATGCAAAAGGTCTTCAATCATTCAAAATAGTATCAATTAAGATATCTCACCTAATTTTCTTATTGAAATCAAATGCTATTAATCATTTCTTCTCTAAAGCATTTTATCATCTTTTTCTGCGGCGCTAAAGTCAGTTCATCTATTCCGCCTATAAACAATGAATTTTATAAAGAGAGGAAAATTTCTCGTTAATTTTGCTAAAGTCAAAATTGTAAGTAACTTTTGCTGAATTGTTTACTAACCAAAAAGTAATAATAAAAATTGATGTGGAAAAAGCTAAGAGGTCATTTGGTGCAGATGCAAATAAAAATGAAAGAACGTTAAGAATTCTCGAATATACACCATCTGTCATCATATCTTGTTGTGATTGACAGCCAATTATTGATTCTGTAAACTAATCGATTCTTAATTTAATTCTGTAAATTAAATATTTTTAATTTAATTCTAAAATTCTTTGATTTAAATTTCTCTTTTTCCATTCTAAAATTATTGTTTTTGCTATAAAAATTATGATAAATTTTGAATAAATTTCATTTTTGGAAGAAAAATGTTATTGTAAAAATTTCAAATTATTGCATTTCAATCGATTTCGTATAATAAATTAACAATAACCATATAGTTAAGAGAAAAATTATCATCGAATATGAATGAATAACTCGAAGAAATATAAAATTTTTATTTTATAATTATAATTTATTCTCTCAATTATACTTACCATTAAGAATAGTTAGAAAAATGGGAACGATTGAAAATAAAGTTGAATAAATGACCAATAAGGCAGCTCTATCTTGTGGTGACCACCATTTATTCGAAGTTAAAAATGAAGTAGAACAAGAACATATCAGTAGTGTGAGTAATGGTAATAGTAAGATGCGTAGTAGTATAATGCGTATTGATGAATTAAGTGCTCGAAATGATCGTCTACAATTGAAAAAATGATAAACATTTGATATGGTTTATCAGATACAGTACTAAGAAGAGGAAATTTCATCAGAGATATTGTACTGTATCAACTTAAGCTGCCAAATTAATTTTTTTTTAAATCAATTGCTTGAAATTTCAAATGTATAAACATATTCTTCGTCTTATGTTAACAGAATGAATTACTCGTTGTGATTAAATTTGATAATGCTTATTTCTGTGTGAATATTGATTGACGTGTGAGATAATGATAATAGTAATTAGTGATGACGGGTGGTAATAGCGATAACAATGATTTTGAATGATAACTTATCAATAATGGAATTTAGAAAGAAAAACCTAAATAAGATGAAGAATTGATAGCAATAATGTGGTCTTCCACCGAAATATAAAGGCTTCGTGAATCGGATAGGATGATGAATAATTTGTGATGTTGACTGGTGCAACTGCAAATTAGTAATAAAATAATTTTCATGAATTATTTATTGATTTAACTTAGTTAACTCTGATTTTATTGGAAATAAATAACAAGACATAAAATTCTAACTATAATCAGAAAGTAGAATAATAAATTATAGTACCTTAAAAAGATCAATTAACTTTAAAGCTTGTTCTTGTGTTTCCCGATATCTTTTCGTTGTTTCTCGATCAGTTGTTGCAAGAGATACTGCAAAGTTCTGAATTGAATTTTAGAGATATATTAGATAATAAATAAGAGGAAAATAAATTAATTGCTCAAAATAATCATACAATAATAAATTGCAGGACTTTCGTTTATTGGACATGGAAAACCCATCTGATAGAAATACAATGGTAATTCTTTGGTAGTACCTGAAAAATGATTTGTAATTCTAAGCAAAAGGAAAATTTTGTGATATATTTTATATTAAAAGATAAAATTATTATTGATAATTTAATAAATGAATTAATTATACCTTCCTATTTTCCGGTCTAATTATCATATCTCTAAATTGTCTTTTGAATTTTTGTTGAAAATATTTTATTCAACTGGCTTTTTTAATGACCACTGTTGATTGCATTAATTGCAAAATGTAAAATGCAATAACCTATTTCATATTAAAATCAATTTTCCTTCACATTCTCAACATATTACAACAATTTTCATTATCGTTGCAATTTATTAATATACACAAACCGGAATAAATGATCTCTCCATAAAATAAAATAGTAATGCGATTGAATAACTGATAAAAATCTGAACGTGGAATACGTGTCGCTACTATAACCATTGCTCCAATTTTTCTGATATATAAGCTCAATGAATACATTAGCTGATAGTTGCAGAGCGCACTTATGCCATCTGATGGTTCATCCAGAATAATTAAAACTAAATTTTAATTTTTAATTGAAATAAAAAATTAAACAATCATACCAATGAATAATTAAATGGTAAAATTGAGCAAATAAAGAAAATTAAAACAATATATAAAAAATAATTATACAAAAATTAAGGCAATTAATAACTTTTCAAGTTTAGAATTTTGCGAAAATTTGAAAAAATATGAAATTCTTTTTAAATTAAAAAATGAAAAAAGAAAAAATTGAAATTTGAAGTAACTTACTTGGATCATTGATCAGACTCATACATAATATCAGACGTCTTCTTGCTGCCTCATTTAAATCACCGATCAGAACATTATGATAAGCTATAAGATCAAACTCTTGAAGAAGTGAATTTATCTGAAAAGTTCAAATCACTTGTCTTTTTATAACTTGGAAAATTTCGAAATATAATTTCGTTTAAATTATTCACACTTATAGGAACTTTACCTTTTCTTCTATTTCTCGATCATTTAAATCGCAAATTATCATAGCAGCTTGAAATTTGAGCATAGCACGAATGGTTATCGTTTTAATTAGCATTTGATTGAAATTTATGAATGCGCAAATCGAATCAAACATTTGGCCTAATAATAAAAGTTGTTGTATTTTTTTTCTTATCAAAGAAATGAATGCTTTAATTATATATTATTAGCTGATCGTTATCATATATAACTAAATTGATAGAAACAACATTCATATATTATTAGGAGTTTAAAATTATAATTTAAGCAATTCCAATGAATCAAAGTTAACTTACGCGTAAATTGTTGTTGATTAAGCGTTATTGTCCCCGTAAATTTTCCACCATATCTTCCGGCAATTATTCTCAATAACGTCGTTTTACCGCTACCTATAAGCGCTTACTTTTAATCGATGAAAAAAGTTAATCATCTTCTTATCACTAAATCATTTTATAAAAAATTTATTATTAAAATTTGTCAGTTAATGAATTTTTATTCCTTTTCTATTCTTTTTCCAATCTGATTATTCTTTTTACGAAATTTCTTAAGACTTTTTTCCCACTTTATTTAATATCTTCAAATGATAATCTTATCGATCATGCATATCTCACTTTATAAATAATCAATAACTGTATACTTTGAAATGTACCATAATCATCATTTGTAGGAAATTCGCGATGATTAAGCCAGGAAAAATGTTATAATTTATTGACAACTATTATGAGAAAGTAATTTCTTTTCTTTTAATTTATTCTTGTCTTTTTTTAATGTTTCTATCAGTCGAAAAATCTAAAGTTTTCCGATCCTTCGATTTAATTCAAGAATTTTGAATTTTTAGATAAAAAATAAATGTTGTCTTTTAAAAATAATACTATCAAAATAAATAAAGCATACCGGCATTTCCAATAATACCGTGTATTTCACCAGATTGAACTATTATAGAAATTTTTTTGAGAAATTGCGCCGTAACCTTCGATGAAGTACGGTTGTACCTGTAAAATTATTTCAAGCTTCTTGTTCAAAAAATCCGTACCGATCACACATTATTGACGGAAGATTTCATTTTAGGAATAACAAAGGTCACAAAGGTCTTTTCTGAATTTAAGAAAATGATTTGCAAACCAAATGAGTTATCTTGCTTTAATCTTTTGAAATTCCTGATCCAAAAAAATCAATTACATATCTTTTTAGCATTTTTTCTCAGAGGACTTTTCTCAAAAGTTTTTGCCGTATCCGATAGGAGAATTTAACCGAAGGTGATCAACACTCAATACTTTTTTGCTTTTCTCACTCTCAATGTGATATTATTTGTTAATTTCTGTGCATTCTATCCATAATTATTTCTTTAAAGATAATATTATACCATTTAGATGGTGTAATTGTACGAACATTCGAGATATTCCGGCATTCGAGCACATTTACCTCACTCAATGCAGTCATCATCAATACGATCTTGGCAATAAATAAATGCGCATAGCTGAAATTAATGTTGGTAAGATATGATTTTGTTTTGATTATTCGTGAAATTTAAATAATAATCATATCATGTTGTTGGCTATTAACTTCTAGTTAAGACAAAGATTAAATGTAAGCATTCAAACTATTATATAGAATAGAAGCTAAGGAAGTGATAATTTTATAGAAGCTAAGGAAGTGATAATCCTAATAAATACTTAAAGGAATATTATCTCTATCTCGTATCACACACCACTAAATGTCAAAGTTGAACGAGGGTAGATGAAAGAGGATCTTACTGACATTCTAATAAAGTGATAAAATTTGACATACATATATATGTATGTATGTATGTTTGATAATCTTTCTCTATTTGATTAGTTGTTACCATTGATAACGATGAAGTTTAGTTTACCAAAATTGGAATATTGTAAATATTATAAAAAAGCAGGAAAAAATGCTATTTTCTGTCAAAAGTTCTTCATCACAATCTATCAAATTTTTGTTATTTTCATTGATTGTAGAAAATGGGAAAATTGTTTGAAAACAATAATAATAACTTCTCATATGAACTAATATCATCGTAAATTCAACATCGTCGTAAGGAAAATATTGACAATGATATAATAAAATTTTTAATACGGCAATGGTGTAACAATTGTATATAATTACTCATATAATTATGTCTTGCAGCATTAAGTGAATTTTCGAAAAGTGAATGGATAATACTGTCAACTTCTCTTCTACTTCTTCTTCACAAAAGGCGGTGATATGAATAAGAATGAAAAAATTGTTGCTATAATTTAAAATGAAAAAAAAAGCTCAAAAAAAATTGATCAATTGATTTTCATACAAATGATCCATCTTTCATTGATGAATAGCGATGATCACTTACTTACATCTAATCTTTTCTGCATATGAAATGTTGCATTCTTATCATATTATTATTATTATTGTCGAAAAAAAGGAACAGATAATTAAGATGACGAAGAATGAATAAATCTTCCAGTTAGCGTATTAAGAAAGAAATAGATCAGCGAAAAGTGGTAACATAGGATGAATGAATGACCTTGTGGTATGATACCGCAATACATCTATTAATTCGCTTTCCTTTTTCCTTCTTTGTAGAAGTGCAATTTATTGTATGTACGAGCAAATAGGAACGAAATAAGGGATAAGGGATATACATGAGTGAATGATAAATATTTTTCTTTCTGTCCATAGACTTATCAGATTACGAAAATTGAAAATTGAACCTCTCTTCGTAACAGTAAAACCAGCTGCCATATATATTTAAAAATAATTTTTAAATACTGTATTATTCACAAATTATGGATGGTATGTAACAGATGATATCCCTCAAATTAGTTTCCCATTGAGGTAGAGGAATCTAAAATCTTTTAAAATATCTATATTTACATATTCCTTATTTCATTATTAATAATAAAAGAAAATGAAATAGTTGGAATAGCTCGCAAAAATTATAAAATCTTGATTTCGAAGGTGAGAAGGTTGATGTATTTCGTCATTTAATCAAATAAATCATTGATGTATTACTATTCCAGTTATTCATCTATCATCCTATCGTTAATTGTTTCTTACCTCACCAAGGAAGGGATTTCAGAATTGTAATTGGGAATTTAAAGTGTTAATCGCTGAAAACGAACTAATTACTATCATTCTGATAACGAAGCACATCTAATTGCGATAATTAAACATTAAATTTTAGTCATTAAAATATAGAAAAAAGCATACCTTATCATTTGATCAAACTTATTCAACAATGTATACATTTTTTGAAATTTAACTATTTCTTTTATTTGTTAGCTTAAAATTCATTTAGGTTTTTATTGTAGTGGTATAAACAGTTAAAATAGAAGTTAACATTTGGAGATTTATCGCTTCATTTGTATAGAAATGAGTGTTTAAGTCTGAAATTTGCATAAATGATATAAAGGTCAAATATTGATATATTCGATAATATAATCAGATATTGACATATTTCCGTTGAGAAAAGTAAGAACTGAGACAGAAATGATATTGAAATTAATAAAAAATAGTAGCATAAACGACCCATTGCCAATAACTGCAAAGTATTAATTACTTTTGTGCTGAAATAACTTTAAATTTGAAACTTATGGAACGTTCAGTTTAACAAAGTTATACAGAATTATGATTTCCTTAGGTAAACAATGATTGTTTGAACTCAAAAAAAAGTAATTATCAGGACGAGGAGAGAAATTGAAAACTATAAAATGTTAAATTGCTTTTGGAAAATAAGCAACATGATTTAATTGACTAATGAATGATGACTTGATCTGTTACTGAATATTCAAAGTGCTACAAATGATAGAGCAAATGGGATTTATTGTGCTGTAAGGGAAGTTCCGAATATCAGTAATAATCTGAGAGGAATAAAATAAACGTCATTAAATTTTGTAACAATTCAATACGATTAATATATCATACCGGAAAACAACATTGGGAAAAAACAATGAAAGCAATAAATTATGCATTAAATAAACAACTATAATGAAAATCTAGAATGCAATACACTGCATCTATTGTGACCAGCTTCTAAATGATTGTGATCTTGCCCTTTATTGAGCACTGAAATACCTACTTTATGTCATCAATTCATGATTTATAATGCCAAAGATCTGACATACATTTTTTAACTATATTATTTATTTTAGCGTTTATAACTCAGATATCTATTATCTAAACCACTTAACAGGTTAGCATTCTTTCAAGAAGATATTCGAAATTTAAAACTCTAAACTCTTTAATATTTCTGAATGGGGTGAAGTTGAATTCTGAGCTAAATATAAGTTTGACAGTCTGGAACGCGGATCGTAAATGTCTGCTTACAATACATAATAGGGAAGAAATACATAAGAACAAGAGGGATTAACACCAAAAATTGTCATCGATTGATTTCAGTGAAAAGAATGATTTACAGCCTATGTTTACTTGCTGGATTCATATTCATTCTTTGATTGTTTGTATAAAATTAGAGTACTGTTGCACAGTTGGGAAGCGGGAAAAAAGAAACACCCAATGTAATTTTTTAAGTCAGGTATCAATATCCAATTTGTGAACACTTTATTAGCCATTATAAAGCAATAAGGGAAGAAAATCACTTTCAACTGCATGGTTCCATATCCTATTTGGATCGCAGATGCAATGGCAGTAAACGAAAGGTTCAACAAACAAGCACTGATAATAAAAATTTGTAGAACCAAAATCCACTACTATCCGCAGTCATGAACATTCACGAAAATGAGGTCGCGACTTATAATTGATGCGTAGGATTTCTCTAATTGCCATTTTGAAATCAAATTTTTATGTGTAACTTATTTGTATGAAAAATGATTGAAAGAAGTGTTACAAAAGCAGCTAGCGAAAGAGTCGTGATATCTTATCCCTATATCAAACGCACATCAAAAAATGTAACGGTAATCGACTCCAAGCTAATCAGCTTATCAGGTGCTTCCAAATTCTGCCCGTTAATTCAGAAGTTGACTCAAATAGAAAACCTGTACAAAATCACTTGGTTATATTGACCATCATGAAAAATCATTTAATAGTAATTAGAATTAATATTATATCAAAATTTGAACCAATAAGATCTTACGTATAACAAAATTCTTAATCTGATAAACAATAAAACTACTATTTCAGTCGAATAGGCAAAAATATCACATTTAATTTCTAGAAACCTACAAGACGCCAGTGAACAATTAGGCAATACAGTTCCTATTGTTTAAAAATATAACATAAAATAATAATACAATTTTACTGAATAGAAACTATGTACGGTAATGAAAGCAATCGAAACAGCTATGTTTTAAAAGCTGCCAAGAGAATCTTAATTACGAACAAAACGAACACAAAAGTACTTTTTACAAACATGATATCGACTACATGCCTCTAGACAATGGATGATCACCCCAGTATTCCGGGTCCGGCGCATCATCTGGTGGGATTCCAAGTTCTTCATCCGAAAATTCCTCTGGAGCAGGAATGTAATATTCACCCTATAACATATATGCTTTTAATGAGGTTTAACTTTAATGAGAATTAAAATTAAGAGGTTTAAAAATTGTTTTCAGTAAGCTCAGAAATCATACATCCCAAACATTTCGAACTTCATTTATTAATTCCATCACCATTCCTTACTGCTAAAATAAACTTAATATATAAAAGATTTGCCATACTATTTTTCTATTTTATTGAAAAATAGATAAGAAGGCATTAGAACTTGTCTTCAAGTTCAGAAGAACAATGAAAAATAAATTAAAAATAAAACTGAACTCCCTTTGACCAGTCTGAACTAATTTTTCTCAGGAAGCATTGTTTAAAAGCATCGATGACGGCCCAAAATAATTCATGATATGAAACTTAGACAAAAAAGAAAAAAAGAAACTAACGATTAGTTCGCCGTAGTTGTAATACAAATGATATACAAACCAGCCCCACATTAATGAACTTGTTAAAGTGAGCATAAATCTTTCCAATCGCATAGTATTTTGAGGTGGTGCTTCTCGATAATAAAACCTGCAATGAAGTTAATAAACAATTAAAAGTCAATATATAACATAGTGTGATAGGCATTGAGAAATTAATATGTATACAATGGCCGCAATCTACCAGTTTTCTTAATAAAAATGATGACTCTGCTAAAATAATTTTGATAATTCATAGCAAAATTAAGAAATTATAAAAAAAGTTCTGAAGTTTTTTTACTAAATTTTGTACAATTCTATACATCTGTACTGGTGGATCACCCGGTTCACCAAGATATGGTTTATCGCTCGTATTTGTGATCGGATCATCATCTGCTCCACTTCTCACACCAACGGCCACTTCTGGACCCTCTGCATCCTGAAAGGAACAGCCATGCTTCAGAACTGTTTGCAGACATTTGCACAAAAATTCGAATATCAACTGAGTCTTACAGAAACACTAACCTTTCCCGACAACCATTTTGTTCTAAAGGTACCATTAGATGGCAATATTAAAGATGTATGACGCAGGGAAGCAAGTTTTCCTATCGGTCGCAAAACTCTTCGAGCAGCATGTACCAACAACATCGTTCAACTGCGATGCATAGCATAAACTGAAAATACGAAATGAGAATTCAGTGATAACTGATATAAATGATAATTGACGATCTCATACATTTCCTGTTGGAATTATTACTGAGCACTCAACCTATCTTACTTTGAAGTAAATAACGGTAATAACTTCGTTAAAAAAGCATAAAACCCATATAAGTATTCGATAATCCTGAAACCGTCCACTAACTCCTCTCTCAGTGATAATCCGCAAACCTTATCAATCTCCTTGATTACGTATCAGTCGCTCTATTCTCTTACCTCAAAAATATACATCAACACCAGAAAATCATTCATTTCTTAAAATCATTTGAACTCTCACAGCATTAAGCTTTATCAGCATGAGTATAACCGACCTATCACCCCTTTATACTTCCGACCCCTTCGCAGCACGTCTTTCATGTAATCTCCACTCTGCTCTTCCGTCTTAGGAATTTTAAACGGCTACCGAACACATTTTCTACGACAGAATATGTCCCTCTGTGAAACAGTTCATGTCTCGTTCTTGAACTCGTCTGGAGAACGGGAGAGTTCTCGAGGAGTAGTAAAGAATGTATGATGAGCTTGTCTATTGGCTGCTATTGCCAGGCTGGTATAAATAACTACATATTTTGTTGTTACGGTCAATCAGCAGTACAATGTGAAAATACTTCAAATAAATTTATGTTAATCTTTCAAATAATTCAATATTTAATGCCATGAAATTTCTCTTAAAATAAAATGACGTTTTCTTCGTGAATCTCTTCAGATGACGTGATGTTTATTCTGTGAAGGATTCAATCAAAATAGTAACCGTTATGTTTGATTAGTACTAAATATGGTGAATATCAAAGTTTAGCTTCTTTCATAGTTCATGTATGTCTGCCTTTTTGTCATAGAATCGGCAATATATCTCCAAGCTAATTAGTGCTCGATTTCTTTCAATCATGTAGCAAAATGTTTTAGCCTTTTTTCTTATCACTACATGATAAATCCATCCTATTAAATATTAAAGTGTATTCAAAATGTCAGAAGGTTATCTGTAAAAAAGCCGAATAAAGCCGTCATGAATGATTTGCTAGATTTTTATCTTTTCATAAGATAGGTCTATCCTATTTATCATCTTTTATCAATGATGCACATATTGCAGCAATGTATAATATGAGTAACTCTGTGAAATTTGTGCTTTCCGAATTGAGGCATTCAATAGAATAGCCAATATCATACCTAAATTATGAAATGAGTCATTTTTTTCATGGCTTCTTACTGAGAAAAACTTATGAGGCTGATCAAAATTAGGCAACACAGGAAGCATTTCTTATTAATCCGTGACCCTTAACAAGAAATGAAAAATGAAGTTTTGATAGAAATGCAAAAAACTGACGTCACTTTATATAATTTAATAGAAATAAAAATTATTGCAAAAAGCAAATGTTAAGGTAATACAACCAGTACGTCCCGAAAAAACCCGATAGATGCGCAGATCTAACTGACTCTTCCCATCAGCTCGGCTCACGGTTATTATCAGCGCCGTGGATCTTTTTGATGACGATCCCTGCTTATCGCCGGACATTTCGATGAATACATTAACCGCATCATTTTCATGTTTTTTTCCATCACTTCTGTTGTTATGTTTGAAAAGATCGATATGATGCCGTTAATTTTATTTAAAACTTTTATACTGTTTTGGAGAATTTTAAAATTTAAATGATCAAAATGGACCTTCTTTCAAAATATATGTCCAATCGAAATATATATAATAATTTTCTTGATATTATCTTTTTGTTTTTCAATTCCATCTTTTATCTTTTCATTCTTCGTTATGGCTAATATTTTTTATTTTAATTTCTAAAATTAATCTTAGTTAATAACACATTTAAAATGAAACATTTATTTTGCCGTACATCTTCTACAAATGTTTTATAATTTTTTCATTTTCATTTTTCTTCAAACGATTTTTGCAAATTATAAAATTTTCATACTTTTGAAAACTTGATAGGATATAATTCCAAAGTTCGAATTTAAGCACTATTGTTTATCGATAGCGAATATAATGGAAATGTTGACAAATGGGACAGATAGTGCATTCAAATAGAATAACTCGACAAATCGCGGGTCTGTCCCAAGATCATATATGTTTGGATACGTTATCAACATGAAAAGCTGATTATTCTGATAATCAAAGTTAAAGATTAAAAAACTTCTAAATCAGAAGTGGAAGGTTTAATTCTATTACTGTCAGCAAGTATTCAATTCGCAATAATTATAGTTTGAAGTGATTTCTTATTATATACTTTGCAGCTTGAATTAAACTATTAGGTTTAATTTAAATTTTCCTATCCAAACAATAATAATATTTTTGAAGATTAGTTTTGAAAAATTCTTATATATCTAATTTATTTTTGTTGAGAAATTCCTTCTAATAGCTAATTAACCGAAAGTTTAAAACTAAATAAATTCGTTATATAAGCATTAGAATGTAATTGCGTAGTAATAAAAAGCAATATCATTTCTGGTGATGTTTAAAATATTTTAGTAAATCTTGCGTGCTTTCTTATAACAGGTTAATTTGTATCAAACTACCGATAAACTTGTTACTTTATTCCAAATTTTCAACTTACGAAGCAGTTAATCAAATAAATTATTAATGCAATTAACGAAAATTTTACACCTTCTTTAAAATAGATTTTCAAATTTTATATTATTTAACTTTGCAGTAATTTTTTGTTTAATTAAATATAGTTATAATTCTTCATTTACTGAAGAAATTCTTTGTCTTATTTTATTGGATTTTCTAATTTAAGCATTTTTGATTCTTCGTTTAAAGGAGTAATTAAAATGCATTCTAATTTCAGAATTCTTTTTGATTTCATATTTAAAGAATTACGTGAAATTACACGCATACGATAATGAGCGATAATTAAAAATATACATCATTGTAGAAAAGATGATTTTCTATTTCAGCATTTAGTTTGACGGGAATGAATGCAACAATATTGACATTAATTTCTCTTATCCTATTATCATCATTTTCAACACTTATTTCTGCTTCCATTAATTGCATGTCATGTGCTACAAAACATGCTGTTACTGTAAAATTTTAATACAATTTTTAAAAATTATTTTTGAAAATTTATCTTTTAAAATTAAACATTGAATTCATATATTATTTAATTTCTAAAAGCATTTTTAGCATTGAAATATATTATTACAGCATTGGAATAAATTTGTAAATTATCGTGTAATGAATTCTCATGCTGGTACATTGATTGATGATCATCCTTGTGAGAGTCCACAAAATCGAACTTGTAATGGTTTATGTTATATTTTTCAAATTAGCGGAATAAATAAAATGGATGGAACAAGACAGCTTTTTGGTATCATTTATTCGAATTGAAATCATTTGATCTCTAAAACATCAGATGACAATACATTATTTTATTCTTTGATGACAGTAGTTTTCACTGTTATATCGTAATGTGGAAAATGAAAAAAAAAAGATTGTTGAAAAATAAGAAAATGAAAGTGTCCGAAAATTTCACAGTAATTTCATCTTCAAATTGGAAATGGTCAGATTACTTATTTATATGAAATGTTGCTAAAAGTTAGCAAAGTTTAATAACTTATCAATAAATGCTCCATTTCAGTATTAAAATTAATTTCTAATTTGAAAATGAAAATTTTCGTAAGTTTATATTCGATTGAATACTTTTGAAAAATTTTTATGCTTTGTAGCAATGGCACAAGGCTGTTCAGTTGGGCTTTTCGATGGTGAGGTACGATGTTTTGATCGACCTATCACATTGCGCGGTCGAGGTGGTCACTTTCAATTAGACGGCCATTACTGCTTATGTAACGGTGATTTATGCAATCAAAATTCGAAAATTTGGATTGAACATGGTCCAAAGAAATTTTATGCACAAAGGCGAAAAGGCGGTAATTAATTTAATATTTAATGAATTGTTTTTGATACTCAATTCATATAACTTTCGCAATTCAAATCTTGCAAAGTTAACAAACTGAAAGATTATTTTTTTTTACAAAAAATTATTGATAAAGTGATAGTAAAATAACTTATCACATTTTCATTTCAAACTTTGATAAATTCCAATTAATATTAAATGAAAATTTTAATTAGCTTCTTTTTTTTGATAGATATAAATAATTTTTAAAAACTATTTTTGTAACTTTCATAATTTATCAGGTTATCATTTCGATAGATCGAAATGATATTTTTTCAATAAAATAACGCTTAATCGATTTACAAAAAATATCGCATAATTTTCGAAACATTCATTACTTTTTCTTTTATCAAATTCATAGAATAAGATTTTTACTCTTTTTTGAGATGTTAACATTTTCATTCTATCTGTTTCAATTTAACTCTAAAGTCATCATATTTTACATAATACTATTAGAGCATAAATGATATGGCACATTAAGCTTTACTATAAACTATTTTTAATTGTGAGCCTTACTCATTAAGTTAAATGATATTAATAAGTTATTCCAATGCTTCAGTAAGTGATAATGGCAGTGAACGTATATCATATTTCAAATGAACTTAATTTATAGTAGGATTGAAATCACTAATAATACAATACTGTCCATTTCTAGCATTGTAGAATATTACGATGAAGAAATCGGTATTTTCAATTAGAAATACGAAAGAATTTATAGGTTAAGATGATTAGAGATAATATTAGCTAAATTTCTAAAATTTGTTCCACGAAATTTTGATAATTTCATTTTCTGTCTTTTTTCATATTCAATATTTTATGAAACAAAAGTTATCTCATTTGTTAATTATTATTATGTGAGAAAATTAAATTACAGTAACACCAATATATTATTACTGAACTACTGTATTGGGACAATTATATTAAAGTATCTTTGTGTACTTCATTTTTTGAATAATTACTTTAAAACGCTCATTTCAGGATCGATAAGTAGAAGAAGTTTAACAAGTATTAAAGCAATTTCAATCATTTATTTGATTGTAACAATGAATGAGTTGGTATGAAATTACTTAGTACGATCGCTATCAAAGTTCAAATTTTTATGATTTGCTCAAAATGTCTTCTTTCCTATTCTGTGATTGCTTTATAATTAATTTCAATACAATCAACACTTTTTTAACTGACCTTTCTTTTTATTTAATTTTTGTCGTTTCTTTTAAAACAATTCTTTGAACTTTTATTAGTTGAAATAAAAAATTTGCTGTAATAAAAAAGTTAACAATCGTTGGATTTAGCTAAAATTAATACTTTCATTTATTTTATTTGAAAGTGCAACAAATTAAAATTAAATGCCAATGAAATTTAGAATTACGACAAAATTCAAATTTTCTCTGATATGATATATATAATCTTCAAAATTAAATTTTTATTCTTCCTTCTTCATATTTTGTTAATTTGATCAATCATAATTTTTTTGCTGTGATAATATTTGAATGTAGTGCTGCTTATCAATAATTATGAATTATTCCTTATCATGAAATGGGAATAAATCAAGAAGATTTAGAAATTGATTTCATAATTAATTATCTAATTGATTTTTTGTTTCCTTTTTTTCTCTAAATATAAATTCAGAAAATATCGAAATAACATAAAGGGAAAAAGTTTTAGATCAAAGTTGCACTTTTTTCATACTATTTTATAATTTATCTAATTTTTCAAATTTGTAAGATTACGGTTAATTTGACTATTATTAGTAACCAAAGCTTATCGATACGACATCTGATTTCTTATTGTTTTCATATGTCTTTGATCACCTCAAGCATTTATTTTATTGCTATTTATGATTATTTTCAAATTTCCTGTTTGAGTAATTTATGCACAATGAAAGTGTAATAATAATGAAAGGAATGCATTATTGCCAGCTATTATTGATTGCAATTTGCAGAATATCTTTTTCTTTGTAAAAATTTTAATTTCAATTGAAATTCCCTAAGATAATGAAAAAAAAAAAGAATTCAATTTATTATTTTAATTTAATTTCTGAAATTTAAAACCGTTTCAGATTTTAGATAGAATAAAGCATTAATAAGAAATAATTCGTATAAAATAGTTTTGGATGCGAAATTGAAAAACATTCAAAAAATATGATCGCATTTCATTCGCAATTTGGTTACCATATATTATTAGTTTATCGTAAATGAACATTGTGCTCTAAGTATCAATGCTTTTCATTAATTACTCATTCGATTTAAAAGAATCAAAAAATTTCAATTAATAGCTTACTTAAATGTAAGTGTTAAATGATAATTCCGCTTGAAGTAAATTTAAGGGGATCAATCTCTTAATCTTTCAGTTATCATTTATGATTTGATAGTAAAATTTGATAACTATAAAAGTCTCAAACAAAAATGTTAATCAAATTGGCATAAAATGTGAAATGCAATTCTTCATGAAAGTAAATTATATGAAATATTTGCGATGATTTAAAAATAATGGAGCAAGTTAAAATGAATGGACAATACCGCTTATTTAGGGAAAAAAATAGTCAAAATAACAACGAGAGAAAAAGACCGGTTTTCCTCAATTGCATCGATTTTTTCCGGGATATGAAACCCTATCATCGTATCCTCTTGGTCATTTTAGCATTCAATGTTTTATTCATTGCAATTTTTTCTCCACAAAATTTTTATTATTTAAATAAATTATAATGAATATTGTAATCAGTTATAAAGAATATATTTATAAAAATGTATCTAAAAAAAATATGAAAGATATAATTAACAAATTATTATGATAAAAGTTTATTATAGTAAACTGTAAGCTATTATGAAAATTTAAATATAATTTTTAAAACTATAAAGTGAAGAATATTTGTAGAAAATGGTAGGATAATAGAAAGTGTAGAAATTAAAAAAAATTTTTTTTTCAACAATTTTTGTTAATATGAATTGCAAAAAAACGAATTAATATAATCAATCTTTTTAAAAATTGTTTTTGTACTTTTGTAAAATTTTAGTTTCCGTGATAATTCGTTGAATAAATTTTGAATCAAACCAAAAATGAATGTGAAAGAGAAAGTACATGAAGTTCTTTTTGTGCTGTAAGATTTTTACGCTATAAAAGTACGATTGAGTAAGATGTTGAATCGTTCGCTCAAAAATCATGTTTTAAATTTCGAGGTTGAAACTAACAAACATTTTAAAGCTATCATACCAATTACTCTCTTTTTAAATTACCAACAGAACATGTCTTCCTTCCTATCGTCTTTCTCGTTTACTTTTTCTGAACAGTTTTAATCATCATTATTATTACTATTATCAAATAATTATGTTAATTTCTACCATTGCTAACATTATCAATATTATCATTTACAACATTATAAATAACAACAAATATTATCAGTATTTCTTTCTCGTTTACTTTTTCTGAACAGCAATTATCATTATTATTACTATTATAAAATAATTATGTTAATTTCTATCATTGCTAACAATTATCAATATCATCATTATTAACATTACAAATAACAACAAATATTATCAGTATTTTTAAACATTTTTATTTTATTAATTATTTGCAAAGAAATTAAGAAAATATTTCTATTGATATTATTTTCATCATTTCATCCATTTCAATGTAGTATTTTTTAAAACTATAACTGTCTCTTTTTCTTCGCTTTCAAATTCTTTTCTGTTACTTTCATTTTAATTGATGAATTTGTTTTAATTCATTGAAAAAAAAGAAATGATGAATTTGGTGTCATTTATTGGTAGGTGTCGCATTGCTGAACCCAACTAAAAATTAACTTCCTACCAAATGATTCCTTACTTTTTTTGTTCAGATCAATTGCACTTTTATCCGTGCACACCTTGAAATTATCTTCCTCTTGAAAATAGATCATAAAGAATGCCGTCATTTATTTAAAACTTTTAATAGCAAAAATTGCTCGATACTTTTACTTCATTACGAATTAAACAAAAAACAAAAACTATATGAATATTGAAATCAAAATTAAATTTCTTTATTTTCAAAGCGCAATTGTCCGAAAAACGCCTATTTCTAAAAGATTATATGCGATGAAATCAATTTGATCTCACAACTTTCATTAATCTTTTAAAAAGTGCAAATTTTTTTTAGAAAGATCGCTATTTTTGTAAGTGAAAATTTCGACTATTTTAAAATTATTCTATTCGCATTCTATTAGTCATATAATTTTTAAAAATTTAATTTTCTTCTTTCTTTTATAGTAATATTAATTTATTATATAAGTTTTAATTAATTAATTACTATCAACTTTGTTTAATTGTGATAATGTTATATCAAAATTTCATACTTTTTCTTTTGATTTGAAAAAGAAATACAATTTCAATTATTTAAATTATCAATTTTGATTATTTATGATATGAAAGAAAACAAATTTATCGAACTTAAACTATTATATGCAACGAAATTATTACAATTTTTAAGTTAGAAATTAGTCGGCGAAAAAAAATAGAAATATGAACATAAAAGTGTGATAATTTATGGTTGATAAAGAATTTGTACAAATTAAAATTAAATGTAGGAAGTAATTTTCATCAAAGGAATTCTCTTCGCATTAATCTTTCAGCAATTTTTTTAGGAAGTATTAAAATTTAAGGTATGTATTTAAACAGAGTTAAACTTAATAATCTTTCAGGTACTTACCTACCAGTAATAAGGTTGTAGAGGTAACGAAAGATCCAAAACGATTTGCCTCTAAATATGTTCGGTAATTTTGCTACAAATATTGAAAACAAAATCAAAAAATAAATATTTAATTTGTTAATTAAATTGGAATTTAGTTATATAAGAAATTGTAACTAATAATTTTTAATTAATATTCGCTTTTACGAATATAAAACAATGAATATTTTAGGTCTGTTAAAATTACTGTTTTCGATTGTGCTATGGGACGTTATACATTTATCGATAGCTGACACCGGTTCCTGTGGAAAACTTACGCGTTGTACTATTAAAAAATGCTTCTCTAGAGGTTATTTTTGAATGAAAAGAAAGAATTCTTAAGTTAATTATTGAAATAATTGAGAATTAAAAAAACAAAAATGATTGAAGACAATTTATAAAGTTAAAAACAAATTTAATTGTTAAATGAGTGAATTAAGTATAGGTAAAATAAACTTGGCATAACTTTTCATTATTCAACTGAGTGAATTAAGTATAGGTAAAATAGACTTAGCATAACTTTTCATTATTCAACTGAGTGAATTAAGTATAGGTAAAATAGACTTAGCATAACTTTTCATTATTCAACTGAGTGAATTAAGTATAGGTAAAATAGACTTAGCATAACTTTTCATTATTTATTCCATAAATGCAAATAGCCATGAATGGAAGAAAATAATGCATTTCTATAGTTAAAAAAAAATATCACATTTTCTTATATTATTTATAAATTTTAGAAAAAACTGAAACAGCATTGCAAACAATGAGCGCAGTTGGAATGTTTTCCGCTATGGTTGATCAGTTTAGTTTTATTTGCATTATGACAAAATGTCGTGAAGCATGCAGTGAATGCGAGCAATGCAATCATGTGTTAGAAGAACTATTGAAATCTGGCACGGATGATAAAAAAGGTGATATTTTAGTATCTAACAATTAATTTAACAGATAAAAGATAATCAAGCTGAATATTTCTAATCAGTCGTTATTATTTAACTGATAATAATTTATCATTTATTTCTTAATTTTGAAAAAAAAAACAGTAATATCGATACTATAACTTCACAATATTTGCTGATTTTTTTCTCTTGTTAATTATCTAATTACTTAGCAATTATTTAATTTTATTTTCCAACACATTATCACATTCTATTAATGTTTGTGTTATTATCACACAAATACCTCATGTCAAATTATCATTATCACATTCTATTAATGTTTGTGTTATTAGCACACAAACACCTCATGTCAAATTATCATTATCACATTCGATTAATGCTTGTGTTATTATTACACAAACACCTCATGTCAAATTATCATTATCACATTAATGCTTGTGTTATTATCACACGAGTGTCTTATTTCAAATTATTTTACTATTAATTTTTGTATTTGAAAAAAAATTAATTACATCAATAATTCATTTTCAAACAGAAATATGTCTAAGTTATTTAGCATTTCTCATCAAATTCTATTTACATAAACAACAATGGCCAGTATTTTGTCAATTTTTTATTTTAAGAAAAAGTTTATAAATAATTAAGTTAATTTAAAAGAAAAAGAAATATGAGCTGCTAAATTCAACCTAAACCCAATTATGATCTATTTTTTGTATCGTAAAATCGTAAAAAAGAAACCGGAAAACATACGATATTACAGAAGTATAAAGATCAGGAAAATTTTTTTATTGATACGAAAATAGTGAGAAGAAATAATTTAGCAAGAAAATATTTGATTTTTTAATAAACGGTATAGAAAAAAAGATGAGAAGAGAAGTGTAAACAACAGGTAAAAAATTTTTTTTCATTGTTTATTTTTTATAAAATTAAAATTTTAATTGATAGAATGAAATTTAAATTTAATTACTTGTTGTAATTTTTATTACAATTTATTGCATTAATGAAATTACATTTAGTAATTAAGTTCAAATTATCTCTATTTTTCAGAAATGATATGTTCGAAGGTTGGAAGTTGTTTAGAGCAATGCTTTCTAGAAGATGCGCTTCATGCTAATTCATGTTCCAGAAAACGATGTAATATTCATTGCTTCGATGATGACTGTCCATATTGCATTTATGTTGCAAAAAGGATATTTTTGAGAATTTGTCATGCAAATAATATTACCAAATTACCAAATGTAAAATTTAATGGTAATTGTATGGAATTATTCGAATATATCCTTAAAGAATATATCGCCGGTCGTCGAACATAAATTCCATCCTATCTTCCTCCCCCTCAAACTATCATTAATTATTATCAATGAAAATGCTATCGCTGAATTTTTTGTAGAAAATTTTGAAAATGATAATATGCTAATGTCATACATTATTTGTCATATAAATTTATTTAAAATAAAATTAAAATATTTAATTATTTAGCTTAATTTGTAAAACGAAAAAAATTTTTTGAAATGAATCATTTTGTGCGTATCAGATACAGACAAAATGAATTAAAGCTTATTTTCTCAATAAATTTGAGAAGATTAATTTTGAAACTTTAAAATTGATTCAAAATTTTTTTGTTCAAAATGGATAATAATCCTAAAGAATTTTAGATAACGTTCAATTTTCATTTATAATATTATGAAATAACTCTTCACATTCATTTATTCAAATTCAAAACTTATTTCTAATATTTTATTTTCAATTTTTTCATCTTACTGTGAGCTATGCATGCATGTATATATTTCCATCATTTCGATGCAATTTATTAAAACTGTCGTAAATAGATTTTTTAAATGAAAAGAGTAAGTTTTAAATAAAAAACTTTTATGCAAATATTGTTCAGTTTTGAAACGATAACATGCAGTAAGTGAAATTTTATAAATATTATTATATCAAAACCATTAATGCTTCAATGATAAGCCATCGCAATGTGTCCTTTTCTGACAAAAATAAGTTTAGAAAAGAAAAGAATTAAATATCAACTTTTAATGAATTAAAATTTTTTAAAATTTACATTTTGGTAAACTGTTTATTAATCGATAATAAGTTAAAATACAACAAATACCTTGTCGTTTTTGATATGGCTAGATACTGCAAAGGCAAAAGCTCGTAGACTCACTATTTCTCGACATGATGCAGTAATTACCGATTGATCAGATCAGTTATGTAATAGCGTCATGCATAGATGATGTATTGATAATCTAATCGTTAAAGAAATTAAAAAAGAATGATTTTTTAGTTTTATGAATATTATTTGAAGATATTTTAATTAAAGTACGACCTTGAGGCTTAATATTTTGATGGCATCAAAATTCAATTCAAGTCTTAATTTTCATGAAATGTATAATTTTGGATCTAAAACGTTTCCGTATTCTAATGGATATTATGATGTTATGATGGATGAAAAAATTTTTGTCGTTCTTGTTTTTTTGAATGATTTGTTTTGTAATAATAAAATTGATAAAGTTCCATACATTACAACATTCTTAATTGATTGCGCTGGCGCATTTAATGCGATAAAATTCAACAGTACCATATGAGATTTCATCTGTAGCTAATACTATAGATTTGAGGTTATCCATAACTAATATTGGATTTTTCTCAGGCTTTGGCTGCAAGTTATCGAAGAATGCTTGTAATTGTGATTGTGAAGGATTCAGCTATTGCTGATCTGATGATGACATTAAATGTTCGAATTAAATATTTGTGACAAAAAAATGTTAGAATATTTACATTGGTATTATTTTGAGAAAGTAACACTTTGAATTAATAAACTTTATTTTCTAATATTTTGGATCAAATTTTTGTTTGTTCCTCATTTTCTTTTTTATTTGCTATTTTTGATAAATAAATTTTAAGAATCTATTCTTTACTATAGTGATATCTGTCTTTTCCTTTACCATACCAGTCCTGAAAATCATATCAGCAATTAGATGAGTGATAATATCATATCATAATGCAATAAATTCTACATCGTTCATTACTTGTAGCCAAAAATCTTTCGAATGATGGAACTTTGAATATGATAATTCTAAAGAAAAGAATAAAACGAATGAAAAATAAAATTAAATTCACTCGATTTTAAATTAAAAGATCCAATTTGACTTTTATATCTTATTAAAACTTCTAGAACTCATTTTCATTTCTTTTGTAGTCATAAATAATATACTCACAATAACGGAATTGTTATCCCAGCTACAGGCGGTGGTTATTTTGCTAACTTGCGATAACGTGTTGTCCGTATGTTTCGCAAAATTTCGCTTTGAATGTTTAACTTCTATATCCTGTAGATTGTTAAATTTAATGAAATTTAACAATGAAGTACAGTTTGAAAAATAAAAAGAAATTCGACATTAGTTAATTTTAGGATGGTATTGAACATTCAGTTTGATTTCGCTTAAAACAAAATTACGATTTTTAACAGACAAAATTTCTAAACAAATAATCAGGTTAATGCTAACCTTCTCAACTCTTTTTTGTTCTTCATTTTCTGAAATTTAGGGAAATATTAGACTATGTAATGTTTCAATCCAAATTTGATTTTTGAATAAATTCAACATCACTAGAATATACGTCAGCATTGCCAGAAACTATCAGGAACACTGATTAACCTAGTGAAGAATTTTACCAGGGCATTAAAGAACAGGATCAAGGATAGCAAACTATCAAGAACTAAGAACATTAATGAATTTCAATCATAAATAATGCATCATCGATCGTATCGAATGAAGTAATAATTCAATTCTTTTCAATGATATTTACAAAACAAACAATATGGGAACACAATGCTGTTTGAGTAATATGAATTAAAAGATAAAATATCGATTTTGTTTCACTTTTTCCATCTTACTAAGATATATTATTGAGTCATTTATAATAGGGAAAAAATGACGTTTCTTAACAAGTCGTGCGGTTACGTTAACGATCACTTCACGTCCATCAGCATGCTCTAAAAAGTAAGCAACATTTTCGCGTAATATTTGCTTTATATTTCTTACTGATCGTTCCATAATGTTCACAACAGTGTATAAAATGATCGCATATAACTAAAATTGCTAGCACAGACAAATTTTTAAACAATATTTGAAAGTCGTTAAAATGAAATATTTGCATAAATACAAATTTCTCGTTGTTTTATTATGAAAGCCATCATTGCATAATAAATATTCTTACACAAAAAGATTCAAATGGTAATCGATTTCTCAATATAGAAAGTATTAAGTATCATTATACAATATACTGTATAATGATGCTTGTAACGATGAATAGCAGCACTTTAAATTTTGAAAAACACTCTTTGTAATTTATTACAAAAAATATTGCTGTCCATTTACTACAAGTTAGTTCACGCATTACAAATATAGGTAAAAACATAAGTATAACGCGATTTGAAAAAAGGCCCATACAATTTTGCAATTTATCTTGGTAACACATAAGCAGTACATTATTTTGCTAATGAATTGTCTGCTTTGTAAGTAACTAAAATAGATTGGTTATGAAATTAGTTTTTTAAAATAGTAAGTAATTTACTTCTGAAAATTCAGTTTCATGTTAGCATAAGTAAAACAAATACAAAATGCATAAAGGTCAAATGTCACGAACTAATAAACTGGAAGTGTCGAAGAATTTTGTGAGCAAAAATTCTAATGATTAGAAAATTGAATTTCACAGCTCAGATTAAATGGGTTCTCTCCTAAATATACGTATGGTAACATTACTAGCATTTTTCAAACAGCACTGAAACACACAACACACACACACACGCACACACACGCACACACACACACACACACACACACACATACATACACACACACACACACACACACACTCATAACGAAATGAGACGCAAATGTGACATATCAGGACAAGAGATGTGGGAATGGGAGCGTTGGCGGGACGTGGTGAGGGGTAGGAGAATGCGTGGGCATTGAGTTGTTTCAGTAAGAGTTTCAAATTGGTTTCAGTTACTTTGAGAGGTGATGGAGCAGAAAGAGTTGCTCTTTAAAGGATGCAACTTCTTCAGACAAAGACTTGCTTACTCATTACTAAGTGGTCATTCGGTGATTATCTCCGAGATACGTCCCTGTGATGATGAGCCTGGAATAAAGGGTATGTACTCATCAAGTCTTTGTCTATGATGTCATATTTGATAATTGGTATAGCTTACTTTATTCTTTGATAGATGCTTGATATGTTCTTTTCCTAACTTTAGCTTTCGTGAACTTTAGCTATGATTTCATTTCAGTAATAGTTTTTTCAAAAAAAACTTGATGTGGATTTTTGAATTTTTTCGTTTTTTTTGGTTTCGAAATTCCAATGTTTTGCATATTTTTAGGATATAATTTTTTTTTAAACATTATGCCTTTCTTTAAAAAGCCGACCCTTTGTTCGCTTCAGATTTCGAATCAAAACTTTTATTATTGTTGGAAAAGATAACTAATGGTACGCGAATCAGAATCAACCATACAGGTTCATCAACCATATGCTGCTATTGTATGATCTTGAAATTGCGATTAACTATGACGTTAAATTTTTCTTTCCAGGTACCGAGGTTGCATTCTCGCCTGGCATGATCACGGGTGGAAAACTCACTTTTGATTGTGGTAGTGACCGATGTATAAGGTTGGCTTTTCATAATCTTTAATATTTCAAATTTAAATTTATTCATATTTGATAAATGATTTTTGTTATTTTTGGTGGATAGTCTCAATTGTTAATTATTTTCGATTCGTTTACTCATTTATTCAACTCACAGATGACTAGATTTGTTTGATCATCAACTTTTAGGAGAATGTATTGTTCCCTATGGAATTACGGATTATTCTGATCTTTTTTTGAACTATTTCTAGTTGCTTTTTTTAATTATCATCACTATTCAATACTGCTTTTCTTTTATAATTAACCTTGGAAACACTGTTTTGCAGTTACTACCTGGAACCCTTGTTGATGCTTGCTCCCTTTTGCAAATATCCACTCAACGTAAAACTGCAAGGAGTAACCAACGCTCCATGTGAATTGAGCGTTGACGCCATTCGTGCAACATGGCTTCCAGTTTTCAATAAATTTGTATTCGCATCTGATTTACCAGAAATTAAGGTTTAATAACTTACTTACTTCTTCACTGTTAACTGGTATGGAAATTTGATCGTATTTATATAATTTGAAAAAGAAATGAAATTAAATTTAGATTGTTGCTCGAGGTTACAAACCGGATGGTGGTGGATGCGTACTGTTGACTGCACCAACAATAAGAACTTTTCGTCCAGTACAGGTCATTTTTAATATGGTTTTTTTCTTTGTTTTTAATTTTAGGATATTTCATCCTTTATGCTGGAACATTTTTCAATTTTCTTCATAAAAGCATGTACGCGGTGTTTCACTTGTTTTCTTCTTTGTATTTTCGTATCCTTAGTTCTGTTATAAATATTTAATCATATTCAGATATATATATATTTAAATGCTTTACTTTTTGTGGTAGTTTAGTGTAAAACAATGGGAAAAATATGCAAAATACGCGGAATGGCGTCTGTTTCTAAAGTTTCTCCATCTATAGCACATCGTATGATTGACGCAGCAAAACAGAATCTTCGTGATTACATTGCTGACATTTATATCACTGTTGACCAAAGAAAAGGAGCATCTGGTGGGAGGTATTAATATTATGCCATTTTATCACCTTTTTCTTCTTTAGGGGGCTTTCTTTTCGTTTGGTCATAATGGACTTTTCATGTTTATCGGTATTGTTTGTGGGGTGATTATTTCCAGATATGGTGCTTTTAGCGAATTTTGTAGTCGGGACAGCAAACACTTTGCTTTGCAAGAGATAGAAGTGGGAGACGAATGAACAATTAAATTTAAAGTATAGATAGCGTAAATATTGTCAATAAATCTCTATTGGTGCCTCATTTAGTTTACAGCTGAACCACAATTTTTTTCAAAAAAAAATATCTGCTTTATTTGAATAATATTTAGTAATTAGTTCTTTAGCTCCCCTGGCTTTGGTCTTTTTTTAACTGCCGAAACTACGGAAGGAATTGTTTATCATGGTGAAGCTGTATCAAAACCGAAAGGTGAACAAGGCGACCCAGTTCTGCCGGAAGACGTTGGGCACACCGCTGCTTGCAACTTATTGGATCAGATCTTTGCTGTAAATTTTGTTCTTTTTCATTGTTAGATTATATTGAAAAATTACCGTTACTTTGCATAGATTACTATTTCCAGGGAGGATGTCTTGACACGACAGCTCAAACTCTAGCGGTGACTTTCATGACACTTTGCGAAAAGGATGTCAGTACATATCTTTTTGGGCCCCTGTCTTCCTATTGGTTAGTATCATTTGCTTTTCTGGAAATGTGTTAAGTGCTTCCTTATTTTTCCAAATAGTGAATGCATCTATATTTCTTATGATGGCTCTTTTTTCGGGTATTTTACTTCTTGCTCAAGAAGAAGAAATTTTTCATTGTCGTGGAACATACACCACAGCTTTCTGCAGTACTAAGAGACATTTCAATATTATGTCATTAATATTCAATAAGAAATTGAATCAGCGGACACAAACTGATTTGTTCATCATTTTATCAAAATGTGCTCCATATTTTTCAAGTAATTTCTTTATAATTTCCAGTATTTTCACATTGCGGAACTTGAAGAAGTATTTCGAAATAAGTTTTAAAATGGACAATTGGAACGAGCTGTGCGAAGATAAAGAGCAGAGATTAGGTTCCAATGAGAAGGTCCTGATGACTTGTATTGGTATTGGATTCAGTAATTTGAATAAAATTGTATTGTGATTTGAATCCAACCTACAGATAGTTTTGGTAGACTTACTGGTTTTCACTTCCCTCTGATATGCAGAATATAAGTGGTTTCAATCGTGCCATTTTTTTTAATTTGGAATTCCATATTACGGTGAGAAATCATAATCCATGGAGTACAAATTGTACAGCTGCTTGTTTACTATTGTTGTGTATTTTATTTTTTATGTGAATTATTGATTGCAATAAAAAATTTTCAAAATTTGAAAAAAAAGTTGTTCTGTGTTATTGTTTCAGTCAGTGATTTGCTCTCTTATTATTGAGAGAATTATTAAAGCGCTTCCTCACAATGAGCGCAGAATGTTTTTAAGAGTGTATCCAAATGGATTCTGTTATCAGGTTGATGGAAGTACCACTGGTGCCATGGAATGATTTCCTGATAGAATGTGCAAGTGTAGATAGCGAAACCGGTACGTCTGGGCTGTTTGAATCTGAATGGAAATGGCTTAAACAGCTGTGCGAACTGGCCGGTGAGGATTGCTGTTCTGAAGTGAATAATTCATTCCAACAAGTAACACTCACTTTAAGGTTGGGTCCAATTTTTCTATCAAGATGCATCTGTCACATTAATAGTAAGTAGAGCTGTTATTAGCTCGGATTAAAGAATTGCCTATAAGTCTCGAGAAGGTTTGTGGTTGGAAAGTTTAACATCAGGGGATGACTCAAACTTGGTTGACATGCGTGTTACCCTCTGTCTGTTAGCTTTACCCACCGATTTTGTTGGATTTAGAACAGTGATTTTTGAACAGTTATAATCGTTATAGCTGGTTGGTTTTTTTTTGCATAAGAAATGGCTATTTATTGATGTAGGGTCTCTAATAAACTTTCTGAAATTTGCTTCCATTTACATAATTATGGTTATATGACGTAATTATATAATCATAAAAGAATGTAATTTCTGTAGGTTGGATGCTAGCAGTTATTTTTTGAAGCTACGCTGGACTGAATCCTTTTCTATAGTTGGTCCTGAAGTGGTTACCAATTTGGGTTCTGCATTTCAATATTCATGGCAGAATGGTGATACTCTTTGTTCGTTGTATCATCGCTTCGTTCACTGCTGTTTGAGGTACAGCGATGTTTCATTCATTAATGTTTTTCAGTTCCTTCTATCTCAGGATAGAAAATATGGTAAGCAAGCTAATTACGTTAGTTAGTTTTTATTGCTAATTCATTAATTGGAAATAGTCTGCGCAGTGGCTGTATTTCCTCGATGTTTCAGTGATATAAATTAATTTTAGGATCGACCAGGCAGTAGGACTGTGCTCAGATGTCAAATATCCATTTACATTCATAGGGTGGACAGTCGATGAAGATGACCCTACTTGTGTAAGCATTTATGTTTCTTCCTGATTTCGGTGCGAGATTTTTCGTGATACAGTTTTTTTCATGACATCTCTGTGACATTATCGATTTTTTTATCGTTGTCTTGCAAAATTGCATACATTTCACTGTTACTACTAAAATTGACCAGAATTTTGTAGTCTTTAGCACAGTGACAATATAATTCTACACCATCCATGGCCTAGAGGAATGTGTGATCTCAACTGCAAAATTTCTGTCTAGTCCATTTCTATTAATATATAATTTGCTTTATCTTTTGACCAATACTTGTGCATTGCAGATAGCCGTCACATTGTTATGCGAACAGTGGCATACAAGAAAAAGCTTTCAGCTATTTTTGGTGATTGATTGGTCAGAGCCGAATATTTTTCCGCGTAGACTCACTTCTTCTCCAGAGTTTCTTCAGGGCTTGCAACTTGATGAATGGGATTCGTCAAATGTGTTTGCTGATAACCTAACTCGAGTTTTCCGTAATATGATCTCATAGATTTTTGTTTGAATATTGAAGTTATGTGACTCAAATGATTTCAAAAGAACCAGGAAGACTTTTAGGAATGTTTCAAAATTGCCATTTAAAATGACAGCGTATTATTTCAATGGAAAATGAATTTTACCTCCTTTTTTTGTTTTCTTCCTACAAATTAATTGATATAATATTCTACCATCAATTGAAGAGAAATTCGAACAGATGGCAGTGCACATCGCTTCATAGCATAAAGTTTATTCAATTGTGAAATATTTTGCTTGAAGTTTAATAAGCAATCAGTACGCAGTCCTGTTCCATGTGGTATTATCTATTTCTCCGACCTTTATATTTTAGAATTAAAGAAGAGGATACTTTATGTAATTATTTGTTTTGTGTTAGAAGAGAACTTTTGTAACATAGTTCATGTCGGAAAGAAAGAAAAAAATCGCATTGGAAATACCTGAAAATGCGGTTATCGCAGTGGGACATGTCAAGGAACCAAAAAGTATTATTTTCGAAAATGGCCCAATGAGCAATGGCGATTTCACCAATGAATTTCATTTGCTACCATGCAAAATAAAGTACGACGGACCGGCAAAAGTATCACAGTATTTTATTACTGAGGAATTGGGAGGTGGCTTTTCTTGTTTGTCTTACAATAATATACAATAAAATTATAAGTTCTTGGATATAGCCAATGTATGAACATTAGGTCTTTTATGGTACCGTGAAATCTTTAGTCAAGTAGAGCTAGGTATACTGCGAAATGCATGGTAGGGAAGAGACGTTGAAAAAAATCTTTCGATTTTTTAGCTTTTTAAGAGCGTATAGCCTTTGGAGACTATTATGCTGAAGTGATGGGGAGGTAGCATTGAGATTACAATAATTCATAAACGTCTAACGTGCTAAGTTTTTAGGGAGTCAAATTTGATTTTTGTTTTTCATAACATTTGATCACCTTAATGAAAAGCGTGGCAATGTTTTATAGATGGAAAGAAAGTCGCAACATTTAGAGGACGTATTTTGAATGGAGTGAAGCAGCAGTTTCCTGATGGCTATGTGTTATATGCTGTTGTAGAGAAAGAAAACAGAGGTTTGTAATTAATTTTTCTCTAAGGTTGCCAAAGAAATGTGTAATTACATTTTTCTAGAGCTTAATCGTTCATTTTTCTATCCAAAGAGACTTTAACTGTAAAAAGATCAAAAATTTGAGTATGCATATAAGAAATTGCAGATAACAGTCGTGTTTTTGAAATCAGTGGCTCAGCAACTTCACTTATGCGATGGGAATATGATCGTAGTACTAGTTATCAGTCATCTCTTGTTCGAGCAATCAGCTATGTTAATGTTGCAGAAACTTTTGCTAGGGATGATGATTAACAGTCTTTTTTGAAAATGATTGCATTTTGGTCTCTATTGTAAAATGTTCAATTATTTTCAACTTACTTAGTTCTGACGTTAAAATTAAGCAGTTATGAGCAAATTTTAAGTCGTTTGGATTTTTGCTTATTGTGTCTTTCGTTGTTTTGTTTACACAGTTTGATGAAGATTGAATGAAAATCAAGATTGATGTTGATCCATCGTTAAGTTCAAAGACTTATCTTGAAGAAAACTTTTTCAAACAAATCCAAACTTCTATTCAATTTTATATGCTTTTATGTCACGTACCGGATCATTCAACGCATCTTGATATGATCATACGACACTGTTAAACAGATTTCCATCGTTTTATCTACCAGTTGGTTTATTACCAATAGATTAGATTGTTTATCCTTACTCTACCTAAGAAAAATATTTAAAAAAGGGCACGAAGGTGGTGGTAGTTTTAACCCTTATTGAAATTTAAAACATCTGCAATCTCATGTGAAGTGCGAAAATTAATCGAAGTAATGAAATTTGTTCCTTGGGGTATCATCAATATGCTAAGTTTGCAGGCCTTTTACATGCTGTCAATATTCGACCTACTGGATGTTTGCAAAAGGCGCTATTTAGTATGAGCGTTAACAGCAACATTGGCTATAAATCATGAATATCGCGAGGAGTATTCTTTTGCTTCTCTTATATCTTTGTACTCAAAATTTAATATGTTACCAGGTAGCAATTGTCAAATTAACACTATAGTTAGACAATTTTTTAGTCTTGAGGGGAAAATAATACGTGATTGGATTGCAAGTTAGTTTAGTCCTCAATATTTCTGCTTATTTACTGCATTAAGGATGATGAATAAATAAAGTTAAATAAATTTACAATGTAATAGCTTAATGTAATCTTTAGCTTTCAATTGTAATTTTTATTGCTGTCATGTTATGAAAAGTGATATCATTTGCAGGTATATGGAGAACCTTTAAGTGTTTTAGTGGGCACTGGTTCAGCAATTGCCGCTTCATTAAGCATTTTCAGTTACTATATACGATGCAAACTTTTTGAATGTTGTAACAGTCGTTGGGTACGAGGAAGTTATACAGGTAATGTTTGCTGTTCACTGCATGAGTACTTCTTGTTTACTATTTATTTCATGTTTGAGTTCTTGTGTTAAGAAGTATTTCAACTTATGTTTGGCTTCATTTCAATTTATATTCTATATAAATTTATCGGTAGTTAGTGCTACATTTCTTTCTTTTTTATATGTCCTGATGAGTACTTCCGACATACTATTCTTTAAAATGAACTCATATTTATCAAGTAGCTCGATTCCAAACCAACGGATAACAGTGTAATGAGAATATGGAAGTTGATTTAATTGCTAAGCTGACGACAGTTTCTGATTCTTATCACCTTGATACGATTTGAAATGTATATTACATGTTATGTCAGAATAAGTAAGTGCTATGTGAAAAGTAGTGGCTACCAAATGTTTTAACTATTGAATTATAATAAGGGACATATTTAATATTAAATTATAGGCTTGCAGCATTCTATGCATACACGATTGTATGGGCAGCATTTGGCCAAGGAAACTATAATAACAGCTGCAATTGCGCATTGGGAAAATCCGTAAGTTCATTTCTTTTTAGCGTATTGTGATGTGTGCAAATATTAATTTGTTTTCGAGTGTTTTGAAGTAGAAATTTCCTTCAGCATGGGTCATAAGTAAGCAAATTTAAATGATTATTTGATACTATATTTTCAGAAATCCTAAGAAGGCTTTGGTGATGTCATTCCATGGATGGACTGGTTGTGGTAAAAATTATCTTAGTTCTATGATTGTCGATAATTTATACACGTTAGTTTAAAAAATTTCTTGAAATTAATTCAAAAATTCAAGCAACTTCTCTTTTCATCAATTACCATGGCAATTGTAGGAAGGGAATGAAAAGTGAATATGTTCATGTTTATATTTCGACGCTACATTTTTCAAACTATTTGGAAATACCGCTTTATCAGGTAGCTTACTTGAATTTCATTTTCCTTTCGCAAATAAAGATTTCGATGATTATGATTAGAAATTTTGATTTATTTGGAACGTATAGGTACAGTTGCGTTCATGGATACAAGGGAATGTATCGAGATGCGAACGAAGTTTGTTTGTCTTTGACGAAGTAGACAAAATGCCTGCTAAAGTAATTGATGCCTTAAAGCCTTTTATCGACCATTATGAACATTTGGAAGGTGTTGATTTTCGGAAAAGTATTTTTATTTTCTTGAGGTAAGCTTTTTGTTTTTTTGTATTGACTTTTATCATTTAGTTTTCACTTTCATTTGCTTTATGATGCCAAACTGATTTCATTTCTAGCTCTCTAGAATGTGTCTTAAAGGTAGGCTTTTTTTATGTATAGCCATAAGTAATGAATAAGATATCCAATAAAAAACCATCACTGATCGGAATTCACGCTCTTAGAAATGACTGGTATTATTAAATCCATAAGTGTAGATTTCAAAAATTCATAAGCATAATATGTGTTTTATCTCTGAATTGAAATTTACGATGCTTGATCACGAGAGTTGATATACATAATCTTTTCCGAAAGTTGAAAATTGAAGTCCGCCATTTTCTTAAGTAAAGAATAGACCATTTACTATATCAGTTTCAAATTCCTAGCTTTGAACAAGATTCAGAATTTTTTACCCAATAGTAAATCATCTTACTGCAGCTTAATGTATGATAAAGATCCATGATTTGAATAATATTTGCAGTAATTCTGGAAGTAATGAAATAGCGCAGAAAGCGCTTCAACATTATGAAGATGGAAAAATAAGAGAAACAATAACACTGAAAGAGATGGAAGATGTTGTCATGGCTAGCGCATTTAACACTGAAGGTAAGTTTTACTTTTCATTATATCTTTCTTCAAAAATTACCATCAAATATATACCAAAGAAGTAAAGAAACCTGGTATAGCAAAAGTCAAACTTTGAAAAAAGTAAGAAACAGCTGCCAAGGTATAATTAGATAATTAGTTGAAGGAATTTTTTTTGGAAATTTTTATCCTTGAAGATTTCAAACAACCAAAGAACTATTATCGCATAAAACATTGAATATGACTTCATGTATGCTATTTTTCATCTCAAAATACTGGACTTGTTTCTGCAACAGTTTAAAAAGTACACAGCGAAATAGCTACTGTTTAAAAACTGCAGAATATAAGTTAAATCAAAATAATTTGTGATTACTATTGCTTTGATTTCTGAAATGTCCCATGAAAGAAGAAATTTCAGTCTCCTATCTAATTATTTCAAGTTTTTTGAAACTTTAGGTGGGTTAAAAATGAGCGAATTGATCTCAGCACATTTGATTGACCATTTTGTCCCATTCTTACCCCTAGAAAGGAGACACATATTGCTTTGTATTCGAGATTATATGCTTTCTCATGAATTCACGCCAACTGACGAACGTATCACTGCTATTGCCGATTCTTTGCAGGTAAAATCTTTTCCGGAATATTTTTCCCCCTGATTGAGTTGAATCTCTAAATGCTTTCTTCCCGTAACAAGAAAAATATAGAAAATGTCCCAGAACGGACTAAAGTTATTTAGAATGGATATGTTCTTTGCCACCAGATGTTTTCTTATTGAGGTTATCTTTTTCAGTACTTCCCTAAAACAAATCCGATCTATTCTTCATCTGGTTGTAAACGGATTGCTCAGAAAACCGAGTTGTTCATATCTTCAGAGCGCGAAAAGGATCGACTGCGTTTTGAAAACATTCAAGATGATGATGTGTTGTAGATCATTCGCTTATTCTTTTTTTCCATGATTTAATTAAATCCACTTCTACTGAATTTCAATTGCATTCTTCCTCCACTTTATTAGGTCTTCAAATATTTTTTCTCTTAAAACTCCTGCAACCGAATTTTGCGACAGTTTCTGGGAAGTTCATGAAAGGTCGCTATTCTTACGGGAATAATGCATTGATTGTTCGAGATACCTCTAATATGATTATTTCAAATTATCAGTATGTTATGTTGAAGGAACAGAAGAATCTCAGTGGATGATAATTTTTAAATTAGCAATTTTTAAATTAACTGACAGAACACACACAGATAAAATATCACTATCAAGAATGATGATCTAAAATCATGTTTTCATGAATTCTTTACATGTATTTTACTTAAGTTTCAAGTTTCACTCAGCTTTACCACTGTATAACAGTATATCGGCAGCCGTTTCTCATACGAGTATAATAAACTGATAATGATGCTTCTAATCTTTTAGAATATAATGTCCGCCTTAGGCTTAGGCAATGCATCCTATTTATTTGAATATAAAATAAAAGATTGTTTTGTAACTTTTTTGTATTTATTTTCATATTCAAATAAAATATTTTTATACAAACGTGGAATATTGTAGCAATTTCATAAGTTTATTCATTTAGTGAACTATCATCAGAAAAGAAAATCATGCAAATATATGGTTCAAAATAAAAATAAAAAATAAGTAAAAAAAGACAATTTGCCAAAACGGCTCATACGCTATTTACAAATGAGATTATGACCATATAAAAACCTATTAAGGATCAGTAATAAATGACTGAATTGCTAAACTATTAAGAGCAAAGCTGGCATGTTATCTTTAGGAAATTCTGACGACTCATTCCGTTAATGTCGGCTTAGAAAGAATGGAAATATGATGGAATTATCTCCACTAACACGCTGACATCATTCAACAAATTTCATTCATTAACCACAAACCTAGCATTCCACTGTGCCATCAAATCCATCACCAATTTCGATAATTCCAAAGTCTAAACATTTAGACTATGAGACAGGTGTGGCATGTGCAGCAAGCGCTCGAATCGCCCGTAACCGTTCAACAACGAGACCAATATAGGGTGGTCCCTTTTCCTCCTCTTCACGCCTCCAGACATTCACCGATAGTTGTGCTCGTAATATTAACTTCCGTATGAGAACGGCAGCCTGCTGATCGGGCAAAAAAGCGCGTGAGATCGCCAGCCATAATGCAATTTCTTTACGCGCATGAACAGTCACCAATAAATGTTCATTATCTTGTGGTACCACCTAAAGAATGCAAGTCTATAGCAGCAAGATTTGTTCAAACGCCAATTTTCTATAAAAAATAAACCGCTCTATCTTAAGTCTTTAAAACTGCAATCAGAACATTTTTTTTGGAGTAATAATAAACTTACCGAGAAAAAATTGGGAATAAACTGAAACGAAATTCAATTACCTCCAAAGCAACATGCGCAAATTTTCCACTAATTGTTCCAAGGACGTAGGACGAGCCGCTATCATTGAAGACGACCGAAACAAAGTCATTTCCAATAAATTTTTTCTTGCAGTTGCAAAGTGGATCAATTTCACTTTTTGGCATTAACGTCGCTGAAGCAATCATTATTTCAGATGTAATTCGAAAATTAAAGAAAATCTTTGTGTTGTTCTTCAATATGCTTGATATTTTAAAATTCATTTTTTGCTATGTCCATGCGAACGGTTATTTAATACATAATCACTTTTATAAATTAACTGCAACATACCCACATGAAAAACAGTTTTGGAAATTTCATCTGTATATGCATATGTAAATGTACCACAGAAACCAGCTGAGAGACCGCCCGGACAATCTTCCAGAGATATCGGATCGCCTAGAAGTCTAAAATTTCAAAATATAATAAATTAGTTCCAATATCTAATAGTTCGGCCACAGGTGTTATCAAAAAAAAATACCGTAAGAAACTAGCGTAACGCGCCGAACCATAAATATTTCCCAAAATTTCGGATTCCTTAGTCTGGCCATGTGCAACATAGACAACACCAACTGTGTGCAACTCAAGCGGTGATATCCGATCGATATTGCGAAGAGATCTCAATCTATAAAAATGTTCTGCGGTTACTATTATTATTTATCACAAGTTTTCCTGGTCTCCCGAAGGGGTAATGAAATCTTAAAAACAGTGAGAATTACATTTTGTTTTTATCACCGGCTGATATTTGGACAGCTTTGCTATCATTTGCGAGAAGTTTTAAAATCGAAAGTCCCTCGTCAATGCCATAGAAATTGTCTGCTGAAATATAGAAAGTAATTTTTTTTGAAAACTATTATAATATTCAATTCATATAAAATACTCTCGTTTTTACATTTTCTAACAGTTTTAAAACACTGTCCATATAAGACAATGAATTTGATTCATCACTATAATAGTTTAGTCTTCTTCATGAACGTCATTTACATTAAAAATCGCAGTAGGCAGTACATTAATTGGTTGCACGTGTTAGTCCTTAATATAAAAATAAGCTGCTCAACACAAAACTTCATTTTCATTTCAGTTTTCTTTATTCAAAAAAATTATTAGTGAATAAATAATTAAGAAACCTGCTCCAAAACCATCAGGGAAATCTTTCAGTGATCGCATGTACCATGAATGTTTACCAAAGATATGCCGTACAACAACTTGAATCCACGTCACCACCGGAACATGGACTTTTTTTGATTCACATTTCGTCACTGTACACAAATCATCCAGAGTTGGACGGTAAGGAGCTACATATCTCCTTGAAAAATGAGAATATGCTTCTATTCTGATTTAAGGCAATTCCTGAGTTTTAATCAAATGATAAATGAATAAATTAATACTGGTTTGGGCGCTGGACTGCTGACTGATGACGTCGCCTCCTATCAGAATTAGATACTTCTATATTTAGTGTCTCTGCAGTCGGATTTTCTTCGTCAGCACCTAAAAGCAGTCTTCAATTATTCAGCAATGACTTAATGGCCCATCAAACAAAATAATCTGCAGGGCATTTCAGAAAAATTCCATTATGTGCAACAAAATTTTGAGATGCTCTAAAAAGTCGGTTCAGAAAATAGTTGCTTTATGAGCTTTATTTGACAGAATTTGTCAGTCTCTTCTCAATATTGATTTTTATGTTTTAATAAACCTGCACAAGAAATAGTATCATTTACTCGTTGCGACTGTCCTATTCGTTGAGCTTGATGGAATTTCAGTAAAACTTGTGACAGAAATGACTATATCATTTATAATCCAATGGTTTGACCATCGCTCCACTAGCTTCGTATTTGGCATCGATTGAGTGGATGTTGCCTCACTAATTTTGCTGTGTTTCATGAATGTTTTCAATGCTTTAATTGTTTCTTCGGCCAACTATAACGTTAACAGCAATTTAATATATTTTATACCATTTTGCAACATTTCTAAATTTTAAATTTAGTTGTGTTTCTCGGATGATTCTAGTTGTAGAAATAAGGGCAACAATCGAACATCAGGAAAATAAAAACCAAATCTCTCAGAGTAGCGTCCTCCGTTGTAATCATATCTTTCCGACTAGTTGAAACAAACGGAAAGGTAGTAGTGGCTGGTGTGTCAAAATCAGACGAATGTCGTTCATCTGAATCCTTTTTTGCATTTATAACATTCGTTAGACAAGTTTTTGCCTCTTCCTCAATCTACAAAACATCAAGGTAATGACACTTATAAGAAAGATTAAAATGAAAAATTGTGAAAAATTAATTTGTCATATTTTCGGGTCAGATATTAGCAAAAACTCTAATTTTGGTTGACAATCATACCTTATTCACAATATAACTACATATTGTTGGTTTTATTGCATCTGGCATTTTAATGTACCATCTCATTAGAGCACGAAATGCAGCAGCAACAATAAAAGTATTGTACCGGTGAACACTTGTATACGGTGCCAATATATCAATAACAAATTGGAAGTGCTTGATCTGCAATTTAAACGATTACGAAAATGTGCCAAAATATTCTGCTATTTGATTTACATAATTTTTATATTATTTTTTTCAATTTGCCTTCTTAATGGTCTCTCTCATCAGCTATTCCACTCCAGCTCTGCTAACAAAAAAAATCTATTGCTTTACAAGATACATGTTTGTAATTATGATAAAATTCAGAAAACTGAGAGCATTTCAATGAGCATTTCAAACTGTGTCATTTTGTATGCATAAATAAAATTATGCATGCAAAATAACGCTAAGCAGCGGAAGTAAAGTATAAAAAAAATAACTTAAAACCTCAAAAAATTGATAAAACTCTGGCACTGAGGAGCAGTCCGAAGCTAATTCGATAACAGGAATAGCAAGGACGGCGCTCGGATGAAGACCTGCCAAATGTGATATCAACTGCCGAGCTAATGGTGCCATACCATCTGGCAGCACCTGCACCGCTAGGTCACAGGCCATTATCGCCTGAAAACTTACTTTTAATACTTCAGAAAACTCCCAAAAATTGTGTTTTTTAAACATAAATTTTTTACTAAAAAAAATCAAATTCATGTGAAGAAATAAAGTGAATAAAGGAAGACATTCACAACGACAAAAGATGGAAAGACTCTATAGTATACGAATTCATGAATCACCAACGAACCTGCTGACATCCACTTGGAAAAGAAGCAACGCAGTCAACCATAATTTTACAAATACTTTCATCCTGATAATAGTTAATTAGGCGACTAAAAATAGGACAAATGTATTTCGGCAGGTCGACTTCGCTTTTATGTGATGAGGTTATAGATGAATCAGCATCAGAAATCAAAGTATTGCGCCTGCAAAAACAGCAAAAATGCATTCATAACAGCACCAAACAAGACAACCTTCAATTTGTGAAGACCGTGTCTACGAACTATTGGTTTCAATACTGTCCGTGACCTATGAATATTCATTCTCTCCTTTCATAAATGCTAGTGAAAATGGTAACGACTTTTCGATAGCCGTTTCTTACATCAAAAAATGAAGGAAATCCAAAATGAAAAAAAGAACCCAAAATATCCGAGTAAGATAACTTAATTACAAATCAGGCTTGATAAATAAATTATAAAACAAACTTATGGTATAAAGCAATTATAGCATTCTTCAGTTTTTCTATGCGTTCAGCACTCGCTGTGAAAATTAAATCTCGCACTTCTACTATTCGACACAACCGCTGCAAAATTATTTTCATAACCGGAAACCTGAAATAACTTTTTAAATAAGATAAGGTTTAAAGCAGTTGTATAAATGTCCATTCACTATTTTGAAAATTACACGAGGTGATCCAATCACTGCCCCAACTCGGGTGAATGAATGGCATTAATTGCCTCAGTTAGCAACCTAAATACCGCACATCAGTAAACAGTCATCGACTCCAGAAGTTATTCAATAAAATATTCACAGCAGAGTAAAATTTTATCAAAACAAAAGTTGGAAATTACCAGAGCTCTTCTTCAATGGCTTTTATAACCACTGTGCATATTTCGCTCCATTCAAAATCGCCATTAGTGTCACTTCCAACACGACATATTCGCACATTAGTTACGTCTCCAAATTCACCAATGTAAACTGCATCAAAATAACTGATGAATATGGGACAAATTAACTTTAAAGATTTTAGAAATTACGATTGAATACAAGGAACAATAATCTGCACTCAAGAAATAATTAAAAGTTCCCTGACTGCTGTCGATATTTTCTGATTACTGAATGATATTATGCAATACCCATTTCTTCTGAAGGTGGATTACAAACAAGGGTTAACAATGCGGAAAATATGCGTTCCCGTATTTCACAACCAATTTCGCGAACAAATCCATGCTGATAATGAGAATGGAGATGTTTACAAAGCATATGTATGATATACTGAAGATGAGTGCACCGCAAATCAGAAAAACGTTCAGCTAAAACTTGACATACATCGCCTGCTACTATTTCCATATTTTCAAAAATTTCTGCAACAAAGATTATACGGCATATCATGGCGTAACATGAAACTTTCTCGAAAATTATGACATTGTGTAATAGAACAAATTAATCTCGCTTCTAGAAGAAATGAAATAACAGAAAACAAAATGTTCTTAATTGTTTCATTTCTATGAATTCCAAAGTTATGTAATAGTTCTAATTAATGCGCCTGAGACAAACCTCCAGTGTCAAGATCAAGTGCAAGGAATGAACTGGCAATCTCCATTACCATCAGAAACAAGTCATCATCTTCAGATTCACGCAAAGATACCGTTTTTGCAACATCAAATAACACATTCAACATTTGGTACTGAAGTTTAAAATAACTTTTTCTAAATGCTAAACGTCAGTAGGATTGGATGCATAGAAATAGTGATTTCTAAGATTTTTAATTTGTTCAATGTTACATATTCTAACCAAATCGTTTGCTTTGATAGTAAAAAATGCTGAACAAACAGATTCTCATTTGATCGTACGAACGATTTTAGTCTTTCATGCATAACTTAAGTTCCCATGGTTGATTGTTTTAAAGTAAAAATGATTAACACTTCCACTGAATCAATATTATTAATGGATGATGCTAATGAAATAAACCTGAATTTTAGCATTATTTTCACGAATGCAACCTCCAAGTATAGGAAGAACGAAATCCGTAACGATTGCTCTCTCGTGTAGCCAATGATATTTCATATAAACCGTGTGCAATACGCTGACTGCTTTCTCCCTTAAATCAACATCCAACAATTACAGACAACTCAATAATATGAATTTTACCTAAATATCTTTCTCAAAGATGCTGTCAGCCAACTTTATATGAAATTAAAATGTTAACGGACCTAACCGCAGCAGGATAGCTGTCTTGAAGATGTTTTTGAACAAGTTGTTGAAGAGCATTAAGCCAGTTCGGCATAAAAGGATCCAAACACTTGAAAAAAATTGATTTGTAAATGACAAAAGGTTAAATAATTTATTTCGCAATCCATTCAATTCCTTATTAAAGTTATAATGAATACATGATCACTGTATATCAACCATTCAATTACAATATTAACTGAGCTACACGAAATATTGAAATTCAAAAACAAAGAACTTACAGTCACCCGGTAATCAAATAATGATATAATGCTTGGAATGGGGCGTGCATCAATGCAACTTTCTATAAGTGAATACAGCACTTCGGGGGAACCGGCGTAGTAACCATCATGATATAAATTCTCAATGACGCTAAGTAAATGATGAGCACGTGACTTCTGCTCGTTAACTTTCCCTTTCCATGATACCTATTACATAAAAATACAAAGAACTTTTTCCTCCAGGCTTGAAATTATTCACTCACAATCAAAACATTAGTTTTCTATTCTTATAATTAAAGGTGATCTTTCTTGTTATATGGAATCACTGAAATAAAGCAGCGAATTTTTCCTAAACTGGTACTAGAAATTTCAGGAGGGTTCTCGAACCTCTTAAGTTGAAATGTAATGATACATACTTGTTCACAAAGCCTTAAAGCCTGTTTAAGGAGTCGCACGATACAGTGCCAACTCAGCTGCTGCAGATTTTTCCCGCTGGCATTTAATAACTGTCGAATAGCAACCAACACTTCATTCACGACTTCAGGGCCTGCTTCCATTGCTGGCAACATATTCGGAAAAGCGACACTTGGATGGCAACGCAAATTATCAATATGCTGACAAATAAAGCAAATGTTTAGATTCTTCAATGTTTTCGGATCTTAAAAAATTCTTCCTCATGAACTTACTATCTTACAAGGCTTAAATTACTTCCATTTCCACCACATGCCTGTTGTTTTCCAGAGCTGTAGCTATGATAGGAAATACTTTCTGGAGAACTTCTGCATATTAAAAAATCTTGAATTTCAAAATCTTTCAATAAACAACCATCCTTCAGTAAACAAAAAGGAAACGGTAGGAGGAAATCTACAAACAATAAAAACTTCAGAAGGAAAGACAGAAACAAAGGCAAATTTTGTTACTTAAGTCCTACAAAAAAGAAAAACACTACATAGACTGTCATATGCTACATAAACAGCAGAAGGACAAAGAGCTTACTTGTTGACTCCAAAGAGCAGTATGTATACAGTATACAGCGCCCACAAGAACTTGTGTTTTCGGACAATTGGCGCTATCTTTCAATAAATCAAGCATCAGCTTTATAACATTATGACCATAATGAGATTCTAATAAATCTCTCATCACATTCCACGCAGAGGGACCCCATTTTGGCTCATTCATTACTGAACATAGTGTTGTTATTAATATCAGTAACTTCGTATCTGGAATGCGCCTGTAAATGATAAACCGAATTATAACAACGTAAGTGGGTATTCTTAAATAAACATCTAAAACGTATATCAGTTGCAACTAATACTGTAATTTACAAAGCACAGAATTTTTACTGACTCTCTGCTTTAGTTTAACAATGTAAAAGAGAAAACTAGTAAAAAATGGACTGAAAACTAAATTATACCCATATTTTAAAATAATTCCTAGCAGTAATAAACATTCATAAGTCAAATCATCTGCTTTACGACATATCCTTAAGCAAACACTACGAACAACATCATCAATCTCCTTGTTCGTAATAAAACCAGAATTTGTTCTGCAAATAAAATAAATTCGTTAGTAGTAAATGTCCACTAATCAGAAAATTTGAAAGCAAAAAGCAAAAAATAAATTGAAATTCATTCTTCTAAATCTCTAAAAACATGAAGCTTATTTCAGGAATAAATTTAAGAAGCAGCAGAACTCCACTCAAATTGAAAACTTCATGAACATACATCTTTGTGACTTTCATAATTCTAAAGTATAGATTTTAAATAAATCGTAATCAACCGCACTTTATGACTTGTTGTGTGAGCTGAAGTACTCGAATAGCATGCCGATGATCCACCACATTTAGATCTAGTACTTCTCGCAACCAACTAAGCTGAAGATTCATGAAATCATATTCGAAACCTGTTACTTTATCACCATTCATCGATAGAGCTACGAACCACTCCAGCGACAAATCATTGAGACCCATGGAGCGGATTAGCTAGAAAGAAAAGTTTTCAATAAATTCTTTAAAGGTATTCATAAGACTTCTATATCAACACAATATAAAGTTTGCTAACACACTTGAAGTAGAAAAATAGGAAATTTAAGAGGATTAAAATCACACAGAAAAAAATGTGTCGCGCATTGCCAAACCAAGTTGATCCAACTGATATTCGGTGAGAGTAATAAATATTTTCAAGAACGAGTCCCTTGCTTCATCCATTTCGTATAGATCCTTGGTCTCGTGATATAATGCTTCAACGGTGCTAATTTGTAGTCGTCTGCTTCTAACGATCTGATAAGTTCTACAGCAGTTTAAAGTTTTTTTAAAGCAACACCCTTTCTTCCCCTAAGCTCTTCACGTTTCAAAACAAATCATAAATTTCAAGATAAAGTTTTTTCTAGCATAACTTTAAAAGATTTCAAATTTAAACCCTTATACCTCAAATTTAAATCCCTATATGTAATTTTGTTATATATAACTAGAAAGCTTGGAATTATCGAAAAGAACTTAAAGCTTAACTTAAATAAGATTTAGCATTTGAATCTATCTCATCCCTCTTTAAGCGATCGAACATATAGGTTGATGGTTGCCAATGAAGTAATCTGTACCGATTCTAATTGCTCCATTGCTTTTATCCGAGTGGACAGCGAACTACCAGATCCCAATTCAAGCCACGCTGCTTGACTGATTGAACCCTCACTGAAATTGCTTAATAAAGTTATATTACTAAGAAATAACTGAGCGAATATACTTCCACCTTCATCTTCTTTCTTTACAATATTTTTTCTACTTAGAAATTACATTTCTAACTCTTTTGGGTAAACAAACTTAAAATCTGCAGAAACCGAAAAGAACTTGAAAGCATAATTTAAATGAGACTTAATATTTGAACCTATCTATTGAAATGATTCCAGAAGAGAATGAACTGTTCAGCACTCTAATAAATGAAAAGTGCAATAACCTATTGAAGAAATGCTGAATATCGTCGCTGTCTTTTCGACTAAATATTGCTGAAAGGAAGCCTCGCCTCGATAACGGCATACCTACCGGATTCGGACTCGAGAATGCATGCGTATCCCTGAATTACTTATTGAGACTTAGTGAAAAGGATAATGTTGTCTCACTGTGCTAAACTTCACCAATCTTTTTTATCATGCCAAAAATAAATTCAGTAATATCCCCTATCTAAAAGCAGCAAACTGTTCTAACATCAGGATTTTTTAAGTTACTAATGAAAATATTAAAATACAAAAGAATACCACTAGCTGACAAATTCAGCGTTCGCCACAAAGCTCGACTTCTTTCGTTGTCCCCTACGTGAATTATGTATGATTAAGGCATAAGCATCGTTTATAACATGAAACAAAAACTTGCTAGAAAGAAATATAAAGAACAGTGATTAAATAACGAGCAAAAGTGTGAATTAGAGGTATAACGAAGAAATGAGAAAGATTCTGTTTCTCATCATGGACCAGCAGAACCAATTAGGAAGAAAGCTGTATTGTCTTCTAATGATGCCATTACATTTGCAAAACTAGGAGTTAAAAAAAGAAAAAAACCATTGACTACTCCTTTTCTCCCCCACCCCACCTAACCCCATATACTTCCACCCTGTTTTCACTTTTTTTCAGGAAATGTAATCGATCACTTCCGAATTTTGTGATTTAAAATCAATGACGGTGTGAAATTATTGATCTCAACTCGTTCCTATACCTTTTAAAGTTACCGCACTGCTATGGAAGAGTGTTACATTCGCAAGGCGTTATTGGTATACAATTGAAATAAAATATGAGGGAAACAAGTAAGCATTTTGCTACTGCATGTTAGAGAAGAATTTCAGCGATAACCAAAGAAGTTACGAGGGGTCATTATGCATCAATAATACTGAGATTTCTATTTTTCGAAAAACATTTTAGGAATTAATCTCATTTTAATGCTACTGATATTTCTTGTTCTTCGTCTCCTCTACGATTTATCCTTCGAATTTTGACTTACTGATGTCTAGAGCTAATGCTATTTGTACTTATAAATGAGGAAATTCAAAAACTAATACAAAATTTAATAAACTATTCAAATGAGAACTTACTGAGAAGGAAAGAAAACCAAATAATAAATTTGGTAAAAGCATAACTGAAATTGAAGAATAAAGGCTATCCGAACAGACAGCTGTATTTCATCCTGAGATTATGTTCTATTAGTCGATCAATTCTTGCTAATGTTTAATTTTGAAAGTTTTGTTTACTTAAACTAAAGTCTATGGAGCAGAGTTATTCAACGAAATACTTTGGCTAATGATTGTAAATTAGTACTTTGTTCAGGAATTACTTAGTTCAAGAAGCGACTACTGATTATAAATTAGTGATTAGTTAATTGTGAAAAGTGTATTTAGAAATGAACAAATAGGTAAGAAAGTAAAAAGTTGGATTTTTTGATTCAATTATATTTTATGCTTTTTGAAAACTTTAATTTCAACTCACTAAAAGTGTATATTTTCGGTTTTTATTGCTGAACTGCGTTGGAAAAAAGGGAAAGTTAATCTAACCTTTTAACCTTGATCACTGATATCTCTATGATGTTAATTGATCACTCAGATCATATTTCCTGACTTATTTTGCAAAACTTAAAAGTTTTAAGTTTAAGACTTAAAAAATTCTCATAAATTTCAAACTTGTGTAATTCTAAAAGAAATAAAGTACTTCGAAATTCAGTTCACGAAATTCAAAAATTTCGGCTTCATACCTTTTTTTTCGATTATATGGAAATTCTTCCTTATGAAGTTCGAATGATGAGATTAAGCTAAATTTTACTTTCATTAGTTCCATCTCTTATCGATCATTTTTGCTACACTAACAATTCATAAATCATCACTGTTGATAGGAAGAGGAATTGAAGTGAATTCTAACAGAAGCAGACTACGTAAGTATAGATATCATAGAAATTCTCGATTCCCGATAGTAGTAGCAGCTATGGTTTTCCTACCTCTAAACTATTAAGCCTCATCTTATCTTTTATCATTTTCTATTACTTGAAGTGATAAATGAAAGATTGCTTTGCTCAAAGTTTATTTATTCATTATTATCTTTCCTCTAGTTTCTCTCTCTCTCTCTTTCTTTGTTCTTTTGCTATTTAATATAATCAACTTATCACTTAATGGGTTCTTAGCAATAGTAATTGGATATGATAGCTATTATGAAATCATTCTGAGCATCAATCCATTCATTGAAATCCATTTGCTGATCGCTATAATTGGGAATTTTAGAAATACAATGAATTAGATAAATAATATATGTTTGAAGCCTTGTAGTAAGCCTGAATTATATTAACCAAATAACTATCTCTTTGGCAGATTGATTGATATATTGGCCTATTTTGTCTTCAATTTTATAAATTATTAACTTTAACAATTTTATACAAATGCAATGCTTATAAATTGAAATTCTTTTAACACTAATAAGTATTATATTGGTAATATAGAAAAGAATGATTTGAAAAAAGAATAGCAATTGCTAGAGAGCTGCAAAAAAAGAAAAGTTATATTAAATGAAATAGTTAAAAGTGAAATTCAAAATGATTAAATGATAGATAGGCCTTACTAACAACCAGCTATTTCATTTCAAATGAAATAATATTATTTTGCTATTATTTAAAATTATTTCTTAACTTTTTATTCTATCATATCTATGCATTCTGTATTATCTTATAATTTCATTTATCTTACTTATAATGTTCATTTTTATTTAAAAAAACAATTCATTCGTTTGATGTGAAATATAATGTGAATTTTAAGTAGTAGAGATAGTAATAGTACTACTACTATTAGTATAATTGTAATACCAAGCAATAGCTGAGATAATTCATTTGAACAAATGTTTCCTGAAGAATGCTGCTGTATTTATGACACACACACACACACACACACACACACACCCATACACCCACATACCCACACACACACACACACACACACACATACACACACACACACATCTCGAAATCTTCATTCTCTTCTCATTCAATACTTTTGTTTTTCATCCATCTTTAATCCTTTCTTTTCCTTCAAAATTTCTTCTTTCAAATTATAAACGGTTTTAATTTTAGTTGCATTTGTACCATTTGTAAATTGCTAAACCAATTTAGTATCAAATTTAAGTAAATTATTCCTCTATTCCTCTAAAATTAAATTATGAAATCTAACTAACAGTATTAATTAATTAATTAATTGGTACCATGCAAATTTGTTAAAATTGTCAAATGCTGAACTAAGCAATTTCTCTATCCCTCAGAAACACCTGTAAAACTAATTTGAATATAATATAATTTCAATTTGTTTCATTTTCCTAATCACACAAACTTTCTTGAGCTTCTTCAATAATCTCTTCATGTCACTTTCTTCTCTTTCCTTTCATTCTTCCCTTCTCTCTCATCTTTGTTACACTTCTCAATTTCATTCTATTGGAACAATAGAAAAAGTGATGAGTCAAAAACAATCTTTAATTAGTCCAAATATTTTTTAAGTGTTGCCATCGTTGTTTATTCCTATCAAAAAACACAAAAAAAACGTGTCACTATTTTTACTCGTCCTCTTATTACCAGTTCCATTGTGCTTTTTTAGGGATACGATATCTTCTAATGCATAATACAATCAGTGAAATGTAACTTTTTATTTCAAACTGAATTAATGTTTATGAGAGAGAGGATCCCTCCTGGTTAACTTTATCGCTCATCAATGAGAGAGAGGATTCCTCTTGGTTAATTCTATCACTCATCAATGAGAGAGAGGATCCCTCCTGGTTAACTTTATCGCTCATCAATGAGAGAGAGGATTCCTCTTGGTTAATTCTATCACTCATCAATGAGAGAGAGGATTCCTCCCGGTTAATTTTATCGCTTATCAATGGCGCATTTTTGGTTGTTTCAATTTCGTCAGTTCTACTTTTATACATTTTATTTTATTTTTCGTTTTTTGACAGCTATCACTACTACAACATCAATATTTTTAACTCTCTCTTGAAAATTTATTCGTCAGCCTTTCTGTTTTCAATTTGATTGATTCGAAAATGTTTTTTTTAATGCTTTTTATGAAATTTTTCGTTGATATTTTTTCCTCTATGTTATTGAAAATTACAGAAATGATTGTGAAATGTTGCAAAGATTGATCTGTAAAATATCCAATGAAATTTTATGAATCAGATTATATCAACTTGTTACTTTATAGATTGCCAATGTCTAAATGACTTATTAAAATACAATTCAAATTTAAACGAAATGAGTAATACGGAAGATAAAAATGATGAAGAAACTCAAGAAGTTGAGGAAAAAATTGATTGGGAATCATTGTTAAATGCAGCAAATGATCCGGATCTTACCGAATTCTTTCAATCACCGATCGATGATGCAATCAATATTCTCAAGTGTTACAATTTCTTTGTAATTCCAAATCAAATTTAACTCTTTTTAAATGTTTATTTTTCAGTTTATTAAGAAACTGATAATAATTTATCTTTATGAAGCCAAATAATTTTGGTTTTCAGAAAAGGACGAGAAATCCAGAAATTATCGATAATTCGAACATTAAGCGATTTGCTGGAGACCGATGGAGATCAAGTTGTCGAAAAGATCATGCCAGTTGTTCAAGTTAGCTTCATTTTCTATTTCAATCCCCGTTACTTTAGTTTCTATTTCAATGCCTGCAATTCGCATTCGCATTTACGCTTTTGTATAATTGATTATTATGATTTAATCCAAAGCGCCACTTTAGCATTAATTTTAAATTTTAGAATGAAAGCAGATCGTTTATTTATGGTAGAGAGAATAATAGAAATTGCCACCTTCCATTAATATTTAAAACTTCTTGTGGAAAAATAACTTATACAAAGTAACTTTGAAAATTTTAATTATCTTCTGAAATGAAGAAGAGATTGTGCAAATGATTTAATAGAAATTACAATTCGTCCAATAATATTAAGAATTTATTTGATTTTCATAATTTGAAAATGTTTACTTGCTTCATAATGCTATGTGCAGCAAATGTTGGATGAAGAATGTGCAAATTTGGATATACAATGTGAAGCAGCGGTTGCCTATAAAAATATTTATCGAAATAGTAAACTTACCGCTCGTGTTTTGTAAGCATTTCTTTTTTTAGAATCCAAATGTATTCAAGAGTTTTTAAAATTTTGCAATGATTTAATTGTTCCATATTGAAAAGCAAAAATATAACTATTGTATTTTATCATTTCTATAAATTATAATTTAAAGCAGCGATTCAAAACTATAAACGTTTAAGTTTTATGGTTTTCTGATTTTAATGTTTTATCATCCTAATTCTTTTTCATTTTCTTTTCTCACCCGAAAATATATAAACTTTTATTTTTTATTCTTTTCCTCTTCCCTCAAAAAAAAGACTAATCAATAAGGCAATTATTGAAATGCAACAACAAAAAAATCAATAAATTCCGCGGAGAATAAATTTTTCAGAGGTATTAGTGATGTAATTCTCAATGGTATATTGCAAAATGCGGCACAACAAAAGGACAATTGCAAGTTTTATTTTAATTTTTGCTTATTTTTTTAAAATTAATTTTATATGTAATATTGTATTTTTAAGTGTTATTAAAATTTCGTATTGTATAGCTCACAACTTGCACCTATTCCCATATTCTTAATCTTTCTACATCTTATTGCAATTATTATTAAACATAAATTATGTAATTAAAATTTTTATTTTTATAACCGTATCAGTGAGTAAAGTTAAATCAATTACAAGTTAATATATTAATTGAATATATAACAGCAAACTCTTTAATATTAAATTTAATTTTATCACAATATGGCAGTTGATATAATTATTTGATATAATTATTATTCAGTAATGGCAGCAGCATGGTTGGAAACGCTTGTTGAAGTGATCGATCAGGCGCCTGTATCGCAACTCAAACAACTTGTAAGTTTCTTCTTAACCAAATTTCATTATTTCTATAATATTTGGCAATTCGGCATCAATTTTACTCTTCTTAATGGTACATTAATCATGATAATGATAATGAATGATGATAATAATCACTGGTGTCACAATTATTATCATAGCTATATTAATTATGCTACTGGTAATATTAATAATACAGTTGTAATATGAATATTAAGATGAATTACAATTAACACCCTTATTGACTTTAAAATTTCAAAAAAACAGGTAAGTTATAGAAACAATATCATTATACAATAGTGACAATGTTCTGTGAGAAAGGTTATGATAGTTATTTAGTAAAAATTGAAGTTATTATTTCTGTTCCCATAAATTTATCTATTTTAAATTACTTTAGAATATTTTAATTAAGATTATAGGTTGTACCACTGACAATTGCGCAAGCTGAAACATCACAACGAGCACAGCGACGCATACTTGCAACTAAATTGGTTAATAAATTGTGTGGAAATTTGGAACCTATCGAGTGGGTCCTTTTTTTTTGCAATTTTAATATATTCCACTAGATAATGAACAATTGCATTGGCTAAGTGATGAAGTAAAAGTTTTCATTAATATGAAGAAAAAATAAAATCTTCAGACTATCAATTAGTTAATTAATGAATCTCATTGAATGTAAATTATAATAAAATTCCATTCATTTCAAATTATTCAACAAAAAAAGAAGAAAAATTTACTTTTATGTGTCTCTATTTTTTTTGTAAAATTTTTCATCGATCTGTTGAAAATTGTAAAACTTTTCTTTAATTTTTCAACTTTTCTTTACTTCAGAGATGAATTATTTATTTTTATGATATATTGCAGGTAAAAAAAAACTGAAAATTAATTCATATCATTAATTTATCATTTGCTTTAAGTAATTTTTGTTATAACAATCGAAATTATATTTGATTTTTTATTTTTTTGCTTATTTATTGATATATGATATTTTTCAGTATTCGACGTGATATTATACCTTGTGTACAAATGCTTTGTAATGATCCCAATTCGAATGTGCGAAGCTCTATGGTTCAACATCTGGCTGTTGTTGCTGAATCGCTAAGGTACTTAATTGTTTGTCTTTTGATCACAAATCGTTTTAAAAAAATAATTAATTGAAATTAGAATCTATAAAATCATGCGATTTTCAGATCACTTATATGAATATCGTATTTTACAGTTCTATCTTCAGAAGAGACATCTCTGAATTTTAGATCGGTGTATTAAAATTTAATGGAAATTTATTGAGGAATCGAAGTGATTGTGGAACAACGTTAGTACCATGTTTGGTGCAACTATGCAATGATACCGAAATTGGAACACGTGAAGCGGCATTGAACACAATCGCTTCCTGTATCCCATTTCTATCAAAAGGTTGAATTCTCTCTCTCTCTCTCTCTTTCTTCTTCCTAATACATTATTTTTATCATTTAAATATTTGCATAACTATTACACTATGGAATAAATAATGCCGTGTACTATTAGCTTCGATTTACGCATTATTTACTATAGAATCATTTCATAGGTTTTTCAAATTCTTTCTGAATTTTTCAGTCTAATGAGTGTTTATAATAAATTAACCTTCTTGTATAATGAATGATATTTCAGTATATTTAGCTATTCTCAGAATTTAGTCGTTACTTTTATTTCCAAACCAAATAGCAGAAATGAAATTATTCGAAATTTATGAAATGTATTTCATCATTAATATCATATTTTCCCAATTCACTGTTTTCTTTGTTCATAAAATTTCAGTAATTTTGTAGACCAACGTAAATGTTCAATCGTTCCACTGTTGAGGGATTCCATCGAGCAAGCGCTAAGTGCTCAAGATGAAACACTCCACGTGGTAGCTAAAAATTTTGGCCAATGGATAGATTTATTGCAGGTATTAACATTATTAAGAATGAAAATGATAATTAATATGAAAAAAAATGGTAATTTAAATGAAGGTATTTCTTATCGCCAGATATTAAATGGTGAATTTTGTAAGAAATTAAAGAAAATAAGCTTTGAATTCAGGGCCTATCATTAAGGAACAATCCTGATGACCTTTTTTTTGTTTTTAGAAGCCTTCAAATAGGATTTAGTATATCCTAGAAGCCTTTTTCAGGATGTGCTAACAGTAAGGGACTATAATTGGTTTTTGGATATTTATGTTCAAATTGCCAATCTATCACGATATTCATCATCCAATGACGATAATAGCAATTTATCGAATATTCAAACATCAGTTAGGCGCATGTGTGCTTACAATTTCCCAGTATGTGCATCATTTTCTAGCATTGTATTATTTGGAGAATTTTAGAATTGATCGGGAGCTTCTGATATATTTTCTGACTTCTGACTATTCCTTCCCTTCGTTTGCTAAGATTCACAGGTCCTTATGAAAAATTAAGAAGGAATGTTTTAAGACTGTTTTTCTGCGATTTTGGAATAGCTCGATATTCATTTTATAGTGTATGGTATTGAAATATGGTGAGAATTTCTTCAAAGGTCGTTTGTTACCAATTTTGGAAGCTTTTTGCGCTGATCCAGACGATGATATTCGCTCTTCAACAGCTGCGGGATTTCATGAGGCTTGAATTCATTTGATTTAAAAGAAAAAAGCTGATTCATTTGATTTCGTTTATAGTTTGATTAATTTGAAGATAAAAAATGGAAATATTTCTGTATCAATTTATTGACAAATTTCAGGTTGTAAAACTGATTCCAAATGAGCCAGCTCTCTTACCACCATTTTTTGAGCTGATTCGTGGAAGTTCTGCTGAGGTTGTTGGACATTTGATGGGCAACCTTGATCGAATTCTTCCAGCTCTCTACAAATGTATTTTCGAGCAAAATAATTGTGTAAAAACTTCACGATACTTTAAGAATAACCCGAAAGCACGAACTCTCATATAATTTTTATTTCATTTTAAGTCTTCCACGATTGATGATATCATATTTTTTGGGCTGATTTTCAAATAGCATCCGATCATTTTCAATTTGAACAAAATAAGCTTCCGATATTTATCGAAAAATAAAATATCAGTATCATTTTATGCAGTTATGATTTCAGAAAATCAGCAGATTACAATTGGATCATATAATAATAGGATGTAATCGACTAATACGTGGAAGCAGTTCCTGGCGAGCGCAATATTCATATCTAAAAAATATTGCCGTGCTACGACATTTAATTCCTGTTAAGGATCTCTTTATCTCCTTTATTCCAATGCTCAAACAGGAGGTGCTAACAGCGGTAAATGTTTTTTTTGTTTGGAATTATTGAATTTTCTAAAATGAAATTAATTTTTCACATGCATTGTTTTTGTTTTGGATTATAATCTAAATCTGATCTAAACCTTTCAAGATAGCAGTTAAAATAACAGTACACCTATTGAATTAAATTTCTGTTTTAAGGATGAAACAAGTTCAGCAATTAAATTCGATAAGATTATGTTAAAATTTGATATATAAAAAAATGATTGCATCTTCCCTCTCTTTCTGCTACAATGGTTTTATATGTATGACTGTTCGAAGCATTCCGGCATTTCACAGCATAATCCACGATTTTTAATCTTGTCATCCTTCAGCGAGCGATTCCATGCCGTGTCGCCGCTTCGATTACACTACTTCTATTTATGCGAGAAAATCCTTGCGATGCTGATCGTCAATCAATTATCGACTTCTTCATTCACTGTAATTCGATTCATTAATTTGAAATTTGTGCAAAAAAAATTATTATTTAAATTTTTTGCAAATCAGCAAAGTATTCAAAGCTCTTGAAAATTCAATTTTATCTTTTTCAATGCAATCAATTTCACTGATAAATTTCAAACTTTAAAAGGAAAAAAAACTATAGCAATCGCAAAGCATCAGAATTGTCATCGGCGTCGATTATTTTTGGACATAATTCCGGAAATTATCGCCAATTTTAGCTGCAAATTTTTCCACGCACATTTTTTGACTTCAATTTTGGCAATGGCAAACGACAAAGTCACAAGCATTAGGTTATTGTTTGGTTTTTGATGTTAAATTAATGGATTTTTGCTTATTGAAATGTTATTTATATTCACGTTAATTTTGATTTGAAAAGTTTCACCTGATTTTCCATCTAAAAATTATTTTGAAACTCTGTGAAATTGAATGGTAATTTAGAAATTCAACTATTCACTTCTTTTTGTAGGATATCACCGTGGATTCTATATTACTTTAACTTATGGAGAGATATTTAATAGAATACGAATAATTAAGCGTTAAATTAAAATCAACTTAATTCCCTTATTAACTCGAACTATCGAGTACGTCATATTTCTTTAAGAAATTAAATTGTTTGGATAATAAAATTTTTGTTATAAAGCATTATTAGTTAGAATGAATACTTTTTTTTGCTCGTGTATTTTATAGTTTTAGAAAAAAATGAAAATCTCGAAAAATTTTAAAGGACTGAAAATCTTTTCATAAAATGCTTTGCAGATTACAACTTTGTCATATGCTTCCAAAAATAAAAACAAATTTATATTTGCCTGAGGATGAGGAGATTTTGCGACAGCTTGAAGGAATTATTCGTGAATTGCTTTCCAAAGAGCAAAATTCATCAACACGACAATTAATTCAAACAGTACGTATTTGAAAACATTTACGCATATTTTTTGAAACTTACAATTAATTTAATTTCTTCAATTTATCTTTGCAATCATATTTCAGCTAACCAAAATTGATCACATTTATGTCCAACGTAATAAAGAGCCGATTTTTTCTTTGAATTTTCAGTATGCATGTGAATTATCACGAACTGAAACTCGAAACAAGAATGATAAATCAGATGAATTGAAACAAAAAGCTGAGGATGAAATTTGGAGTCAGAAAGAAGCAGTTCTGGAAGTTTTCGAAGAAGCAAACAATGATACTTCAAAAGAGCAGCTTAATCAAAAAAGAATCACGTATGTTGTTTCAACTGAAGTGAATAGTAGTCTAAACAGTCTCTAAACAAGAAAATAACTCGTTATATTTATTTGTTGATTTATTTTTCTCATTTATTTGCAGCTATTTATTAATTACTTACATAATTAAAAATTTAATTTTCAGTGATAAAGACACTAATCGTTTGGATAAGAATCTTTGGCGTACACATAAACAAAATTCCAAAATGGCTATTGTTCGGCCACAACCACAAGTTACTGTTACACAACGTAGTCCAAGCCCGATGCCACATAGTTTTAGAACAACAGTGGAAGAACGAAAATCACGACTACCACTGGCTACATCACAAAATAGTAAATTTTGTAAGTATTATGATTTTTCTTTACCATCTATTATTTAGTCAAGTATCTATCTAATTGGTGCTATAATAATTTTAATTATCTTCTTTTCAGAAATTTAGTTGCGTTGCCATCTAAGCGTAACTGACCTCAAATTCCTTTTTTTTTGCAGAATTTCACCTCGAATTTTTTTTGAAATTTCAGTAGACACAAAGCAAAGAAAAACAGCAACAGCATTAGCAGTTAGGACCACTTTACCGCTAGAAAGTGGCAAAAGCAATACTGAGGTGACAGCAAAATCTCGTCTTTCAGCAAGTCGTAAAAATCCAACAACTTTAGCCCCAAAACCTCCAACTGGTTTAAGTGCTGATAAGACAAATGGTTTGTTCATTTATCTATTATCAAAATAAAATTGTTTTATTTAAAATATTTAAAATCATGCTGAACTTTTTTTTAACATTAAAGTATTCATGTTAAGCTTTTAAAATGATTCTGTTTAGCATCATCATTGAAAGCAAGTCGTCCCTCAGTAACTTCCGTTATGTCCCGTTCAGTATCATCATTAAACGAAAAAGGTGGTTTAATTCCATCACGATCCACTGATTCTGTCATGTCATTTGGTCAAAGTCTTATCAAAGTTCGCAGTTTTTCAAATATTGCCAGAACACCGACCCATTTAACCATGAAAGTGAAAAGTATTAATTAAATGATACATTTAAAGATGACCACATGTTTGTATATTTTCTCTTATTTGTAAATAAATCTACATTTCTTCTCGAGTCACTTTCGTTATGAGTAGAAATTTAAATTAAAAACTTAACAAAATTTGAAATTTTTAGTGACAGCAATGATTGATATTGAAGTAAAATGATTGAGTTACGTAAACACATTAATGGTCATACGTTGATATGTTTGTAATATGTCCTCTAGCAGAAGTTGATCTCAGCACATCTTCGAATACTTCAGCGATAAATTATAAATTTAAGTCAACACTCTGTCACTGGTTTCAAATGCTGTTCTAACAATCATATATTTCTAGATAAAATGTATAGTTTTATATTCGAGAACTTCTGAATGTCCACTCATAACTCTACAATGAAATACGCAGTTCACATAAAAGAGTTAAATATTTATAAAGATAGCGTACTATTTTTTACTGGTCAACTATGCGCAAACCTCAAAACTCTCTTCCATTACTCTGTAAATTGAAATTATATGCCACTTTCAACCTTCTAAATAGCTCGTCCGCTTTGTTTTCGTAAATATCCACTAATATAGTGACACCATCGTATTTGAATAAGGTCAACTTAGAAAAGATGTCGATAGGGAATCTTATAAAGTTAGCCTCGAGATGTTAAATAACTTTCTGCTGTAAATTGAACAATATCGATATTCAAATATGATAGCATTTTGCAAATTATGAGAAAATGGTTGTCTGTAAAAGAATCGAAATTCAGATTTTATTCATTTAAAAAAATTTTCTAATAATAAATATCGTTATAACGACTTATGATAAGCTTACAACAACATTGTAACAATATAATATTTGTTATCACAAAATGTTACTTTGGCTATAGTTTTTACGATGCATCTTCATTTCTCCGATAAACTTGATAATTTCATCGGTGGCAATANGTTACAATGTTGTTGTAAGCTTATCATAAGTCGTTATAACGATATTTATTATTAGAAAATTTTTTTAAATGAATAAAATCTGAATTTCGATTCTTTTACAGACAACCATTTTCTCATAATTTGCAAATTGCTATCATATTTGAATATCGATATTGTTCAATTTACAGCAGAAAGTTATTTAACATCTCGAGGCTAACTTTATAAGGTTCCCTATCGACATCTTTTCTAAGTTGACCTTATTCAAATACGATGGTGTCACTATATTAGTGGATATTTACGAAAACAAAGCGGTTCAGAGGCTTGAAAGTGGCATGTAATTCGTTACCTTCGATTCATTTGAATCCTGACTAGGCACAATAAAGTGTAGGGTCTTTAATTTAAATGCGTTCTATTCAGTCCCTTTCATCTTAAGAATCACTAAGACATATCAATGGGTTAATGAGAAGCTCACTCACTGCGTCTAATTTTCTTATTAAAGATGCTGCAGCAGTTTTCCAACTTATTTCAACAAAAAGGCGCAAAAAAACGGTTTAGACTTTAAGGGTCAGATAAAAGATGCTTTAAGCACACAAATATTGCAATGAAAAGCCATTATAGTTATATTATATTGATCAAATAATGATAAATAAATTCGTCTCGTTGAGACACTTATCCTATTCGCTACAACAAAGCAATTCAAAAATGAGAAATAATTGGTGACAACAGCGACAAGCAACTTTTTATAATTAGCGAGGCGCATCCTGTTTTGGAAATACTGAAAAAATTTCCGCAAAGTTAATCAACCAGTGCAACATCGCCACCAAAATGTCGCTAAAAACACGTGTCAAGAAGATAAATGAATTATAGGAAACTGTTGACAGATGCAACTTCAAAATATTATTTTTCTTTCAAAAAATACTGGTAAAAAAGCAAGAGGAAATATTAAGACTACTTCAATTACGAGAATAAAATTGGATAGATTTATATGAATTCATTCATTTGTTATTTTTATTTCATTTTGAAATTAAAATACGGTTGCAATATTAAAATGTTATTAAAGAATAGCATTAGTAAATAAGACTGAAAATTCTTATACGAATTCTCATAACGTAATATTTTACGTGAACAATTTAGAGGATACGTGGAACATTTGCAGAGATATAATTGATATTGCACATAAGCAATGTTTGATATAATTTATCAGTGTATTATATTATACAAACTGATAATATAATACATAGATTAATATGCATTTACTATTGAATGTAAATGACTTCTAAACATTTTTTCATTCGAGTCAATTCATTGTAATGAAAGAAATTATAACGGTTGCCATCATTTGCAATTTTTTGATCGCTAACAAAATATTCCAATGATAATCGATCTTTCGAATTTCTTTTTGGCATTTCACCAATTAAATCAATTTTTATCTAAAAAATATTTAATTGATAAGAAAAAAATTTTTCATCTGTAATTTCAATATTTCTTCTATTATTGCTTATATAAAATACTAATAGTAAAATTTGAAGGATTTTTAAAAATGTTTTGCAAAAAAAGTTTTAAAATTTAAAGATTAAAAAAAATGCAACGAACTTGTACTGTTTCTGATGGCGGAATTATTCCTGTAGTTGGAAATGCAGCAAGACGTCTCATAGCATTCGTTTTTAATGCCCATATTATTGACTTCTTGTAATTATTAGTAAATGCAAGTATTACTGGTCCAACATGACCATTTCGAATTATCACCTGTTAAATTTCTTAAATAATTTCTTAGATTAATATTAAACTGTTCAATCAGGAGCAGAAATACATTATGATATAACCTACGAACTTGTGAATCAGGGAATGAAACAAGTCCTTCGATACTACTTGTTGGATTTCCTGTACAATCGCTTGGTTGTTGACTCTGAAGTAAACATAGCATTTCTATCACTAATATAAAAAATCGATATAAGAAATCCAGAATATCAATTAAATGGAATTCAACAAAAAAAAATGAAGCAAAATAGTTTACTAATTGATAATTATGCCTTTTTATAACACTTACAAATTATTAAGCAATTTTGTGATAACTATTATCTCTATTGTTTAAAATTTTCATAAATTAAAATTTTTTCCCAACTTCAAACGTCTTCGCGGTTGCCGCAACTGATGTTAAACTTCGTTCCGTAGTTTCAATCTTCTCATCTTCAGTCATTTTTCCGCTTTTGGCAGTTCTTGATGTGCATAACTGTGCTACTGAGTGTGTTTTTGCTGTTGTTGTTGCTGCCACTGCAGGATTCAATTTTATAATATTCAACCCAGTAACATTGCACTGCAAATTATGAAAAATAATTATGATAATTTCCTCCATATATCTTTATATATATCTTTTCTTCGTTGTTTAAAATTTTCGAACTTTTCCATAATATTTGCATAAAGCTAAAAATTGCCCGCATGATATTTTACATTCTCTTTTGATATTGTCTTAAGACTGTTAAGCGTTGTTTCATCAAATCCCACTGTATCGGATGTTACATCTTCAGATGTACGCTCATATCGTGATTGCTTATTTGCGATCCATTCTCGTGCATTTCGTTTCAACTGATTCAAATGCCTTGTGTTTCCGGAAAGTGTATTGTTGGAAAGAACATACTAAAAAAGAAAGAAGGAAAAACGGATAATATATTAAGAAACTACACAATCAGGATGCAACTTCATAAGATTACACCATATAAGAGATTAGAGGTTAAAAATTAGGTTCAAAGGAAGAGTTATTCAAACCTTATCATCAATACTTTCCATCGTGCAATAATGAAACAAAAGCATTAGTGTCATCGTTTTAATATAGGAATAACAACTAATAGAAGCGTATATGGTATCAGAAGCGAATGATAAGCCACAGATAAGCCAATAGACGATGATCGATTTCTGAATATTAAACAATTACAATTAGAGCAAAATTGAACAATTGAAAGATTTGTGCATTTGTACTTTTAAAATTTCATTGTTAATGCAACTAATAGTCTGCTGCTATTGCTACTTCTCACTACGCCATTTTCACTTAATTTGAGATAGTGCACAAATATAAACAAAAAAAAACGAGCCTTAATGATAGCATTTTTGTTGGCCATTTGAAAATAAGTTAAAATTCCAGGTGGTAAAGTGCATAATACATTGCATAAAATAAGTGAATAATTGCCGCTCAGTAAATATATTATCGTAAGTAATAATAAAGTTATGAAGATATTGCTATGATAAAAATGTTCCACCGTATTTATCATATCTGCAATTACAATTGAGAATTACAGTTAAAAATTATATGATCTCAAATATAATTAAGATCAGGTAAGATTATATAGCAAATGTTCACTTTCATAATGAGTATAGAAAATTTATTTGATGTTTGAAGCGTTACTTTTTTGAAATGCTTACTTTCCTAGAAGAATCAATGTATGAAAAGATGTGCGAATGCTTCGTTCATTTCACAATTACTTCACATATGTGAATAAGTGAGAAATAAGAATTAATTTACATGTGGGATGTTTCATATCGACCGCTTTCTCTCGGGAAAGTAATGTAGTAGTAGTAGCAGTAGCAGCAGCAGCCATCAAAACGGATATACAAACAATTTGCAACGAACAAATCTTTTACAATGACATCTTTAAGTTTTTATCATTCATTTTTATATACTGTTGTGAACAGGTTGATCAAACACAAATTGCGTCAATTGCCAATCAATTGCCTGCTTATTCTAGAAGTTTCGAAGAAGCACTGAGATAGTCTTGAAGTTGCTTAGATAAAAGATTCAGATTCCTGCTACTTTCATGCAATCTTCTGATCATTCATCAGAATTCTTTGCTGATACATCAGAACAGAGATCATTTCTTGCGAGAAATGAAGAATGGAAAAGAGGTTGAAATTTTTTGCAAAGAATGAAGAAGGAAGAAGAGGTCGAAAATAAGCAGCAGTAGAAAGTACGATACCTTTGCGTTCACTTTTTTCATCAAAAAAAAGTTGCATCCTATTGGCATTTTCACGTGCATTATCGATTTTGGTGATGTATCAGCTGTAATAAGTGCGACATTTCTGTACAGCTCTCTTTTCGTTAGATAGGTGAAAGATGTAATATAGAAATTGGGGTTAGTATTATCTACAGCTATTTTATCAGCAAATGTGCCACGTAAGACTGCTACTATTGCTCATTGTCTGATGTTTAAACGTGTTTATTTCAGCGGTTTTATACCATATCATTCTGCAACATTTTACGTTGTTATTTTTGTTGAGGACAGAAGTACGAGAGAAATGTACTGCACAAAAATGCTTGAAGATTTAATAAATTTTCTTTACTTCAAATATTTATTTTATTAAATTAGCGATAAGTTTGAAATGATTAAAGAAATCTTGATGATTCCATGTTTACCGCATCTTTCTGCAACTATTGCAATCTTAATTTACATACTTCTTATTTCCTGTAGAATTCAATGATTCAACCCAACCATATTCAAATATATATATATACATTTCCAAATCATCTCATTTCATCATCAATTCATAAATTAATTCCAAATTTGCAACTTTATTTAAGATTTGTACTTGCCACATATTTTGATCCAAATAGGATTTATTCATGGGCGATGAGATGTATACTGACTGCATATGTTCAGTTGCTTTCCGGCACATCAAATTACACGTTACAATATATGGGAAGATTCGTTAGGAGTTTCAAAAGATAATCAAGTTTCCATCTCGTTAAATAGGGAAAGTGTTCAGAAATGAGGATATAGTTGAATTGATAGCTGAAAATAATGAATTATTCGTTTGTTGAGTTTCGCAATATCTTCGCTTTTAATCGTAAATAATCTGTGGTATGATCGATCATATACAATAATCCCGAAATAGTGACACATCTGACCATTTCATTTTTTAAGTGATTATTTGTTCTTTGACAGTAGAGAAAGTTTTGCAACTTTTAAAGATTAATGGATAAGGTGGTCTTTTTCTTTCGTTTTATCATCTCTTCCATTCTGTTCGTTTCACTAATTTCTCAATTCACCAAAGAACTTTAAAAATTAAAGAGAAAAATCAAAAAAAATGAATAAATTTGACAGCTGTTAATTTGCTTCATTGGAATTCAAAATAGAAGCGAAAGCAATAGGAAGAAACCAAAAATTGCAATTAGCTATTGTTAGTTTAATGCCAGCTTTTGTATTCACCCTTTCTTCTGACTATCCCTAACATCACCGTCTAATTTGGCATGCAAAAATGATTTTTTAACATTTACGATTTTACATTTGTGCAAAACAATTTCTCAGAATGTGGTCTTACAGTGGATTCTGTAAATAATAATTTATATGATAATATTATGTCTCTGTGTTTGATTTTTCTGAGGTGTACCGGAATGACGAAAATCACCTCTCTATCACTTCAATTTTTAGCATTTCGTTGAAAATACACTACAACCAACACTAACTTTTCCATTCATTGCCTTCAAGAAAAAAGTATTGTGAAATGATATTTGGCAATTAACAATAAGTTGAAATTGGAATTATACCAAATCCGTTTAATAAGTATATTATGTGCAGAAAAGAAAAGTAAAAAATTAATCATTTAGTTTGCAACAGAATTTGAAATGTCTATCTGATCATCTGTTACATTCACTGCATCTTTCATTCAATCTGATCGATATAAACCACTACACTTTTTCGGATCTTTTTCTTTATTTTATTTTTATTATCATCATCGAGAGATGACAGCAAGTTTATGAGCATCTAAATTTCCTTTATCACATTTATCACATTTATAAAAAGGCTTTTAGCAGGCAGTATGGTGCAAAGGTGCAAGTGATTGATGATAAATTAGACAAACCAGAGAAATGAACAAATATATGCTCATCGTGCAATTAAATAACAATTCTGACGTTTCAGTAACAGACATTATTAATTTTATGTTTTTCACATCTTTATATATAGCTAAGGCTTTCGGAGCGTTTGTGTTACTGAGTGGAAGTTGGTGCCACCTCCTCTACCGTAGGTTTGTCCTCAAACATGCTACCTAATAACATTTCTTTATGAAAAAAACTTTTTTTCATACTTTGTTCAAATAATCATTTAGAATGAGGAATCTTTCTGAGTGTTACTATTATTTATTGTCAATGATCCGAAATAACTTTATAATATAAAATACTAACATAATAATATTCAACATATCATTGTATTCGTGAAATCTATGTTATGGAAATTTTTTTTCTTAAGTATTCGCAATCAAATGATTTGAATATATCAAAAGAATACCATAAATGATTAATATTAAATAATTCTCATTTTACCATCGGCTTTATCTATTATATTCGCAAGCAATGCTTTATTAACCATTAATTTCATTGTCTATTTACTATAAACAGAGCTTATCGAACATTACCCAACTCGAGAGGAGCGTGTGATCGTGAACTTACTATTCTTAAATCAGGCGATCTAATCATCGCTATTCTTCGTATCTTCTGATTATGGTCTTATGACTGAAGAACTTTATCAAGAATAGATCTTTCTAACAATTCTGTCTGCTAAACAACAAACTTCTCAAGTCAAAAGTTTTCACGACACTTGTCACTATCTTTTTGTCATATTCCTTTCTCTTCAAATACATTTCGCTGACGCTCCTTTCAGAGTTAATTGAACAGTTATAGAGGATTTAAACTGTCTACATGAAAAGTATTTTATTTCCTCACTTTTATATCAATCCCTTCTATCTTTTGCTTTACCCAGAGAAATTGATGGATTGGCTAGCATTGCGTTAGCACGATTGTTCAATACGATAGAAATTCATTCTATATTAGCTGATCAGATGTCAAATGTAAACTTCTATAAGTTTATTTCACTCAGAATGGCAGCATACGTTGGATTACTTTGGAATTTAGTTTTAAGGGACTTATTAGAAATTTTCCATAAAATTAAAATATTTTTTCTTCTTTCGAAGTTTACAATGTGTATCGCAAAAACAACAACAACTGTGGCACAACGCTCGTTATGCAGCAAATTACCAGTGAAGCAGCTTGTGATACTCAGATCCAAATGTACCACATTCACTGAAGAACCAATCTATAGACCGCGCTTCAGAAAACAGGATTGGGAACGGAGCTCATTGTGGGGAAAACTTTCCGGCCGGTGTGTCCTTTTTCCAATAATTTGATGTTGAACTCTTATTGCATTCATTTCAGATTTAAACATTGATTTCATTCATTTCGAATTTTCAGTATTTATTAAGATTATTCTATCCATATTTTTCTTAGTAGGAAAGTGACAAATTATTAGATATCAAACGTTGATATAGATTGGATTAGGGATGAACTGAGACTAATATTAAGGTTTAATTGTTAAGGTAGATTTTTTTAGTTATTAAACGCTTAACGACATTTTGTCTTTTTGATACATGAGTAGTTATTATTCCAAGGAATACTGGTACATGAGTAGTTATTATCCCAAGGAATACTGGTATAAAATTTACATTCTAAATCTAGTCATTTAAAAAATATCGAAGTATTGACGTCAACAGAGAAGACTGCAAAATTGAAAATTTGAAGTGAAAGTTGGTTAGTAGATAAAAATGTAGAATCATCGGTGAAGCAAACTGTTTGAGAAAATATGATTCTTTGTTTATTTTCAAGAATTGCTTTTGCTTTAAATAAGGATCGGTTCTACCAGATGTTTTTTGGTTCCGTTGGAAGGATAGCATATTAAATGAAATTTGAGAAGAATGATATGATTCAAAGTATTTTTGCTTTATTAATATAATTTGATTTATGTTTCCAATGCAAAAGAATATTCTTCTTTTTTGTTTTAACTCATTAAAAAATTGAAAAATAGGAAACAATAAAATCGTTTAAATATTCAAATTATATTAATAAATTTTTTTTTATAATTGAAATATTTTGTAATAACAAATCGATGAATTCAAAAAAAAAAATTTTCTTAAAGAAATTTATATTTCTTTTACAATTTCATTTCATTGATATTTTTTTCTTCAAACAAATTTTATTTTATAGTATATAATTTTATTTTATAGTATGTATGATGCATGGCAGGCATCATATTTCGGAAAGCGATTTGTTTTTGGTTTGGCATTTGTGTGGTATATGTTTCAGGATTTGGAGAATCATTATCTTCTCATTGATGGTCATTTCTTTTCCTTTTTATTTCTTTCTGATTTTTACTACATTTTATAATTAAATATTTAATCTTTTGAGAAATGAAAAATAAGTGATTCAATCCAAAAATTTTACCATTTAAAATTTGTTTTAGCAATGAGCAACAAATTTGATGAATATGCGGAAGACGATGAAGAAGTATGGATGTTTGTTCATTTTTATAATTCGTAGAAACAAATTTTCATAATTAATAAATCTGTCTTTTCCTTCTCAATTCTTAATTTCAATATTTCACTCATAAGCGATAAATGGAATTTTATCGCTCTTCTGAAACGATATTTTGAAATAGAATATTTTAATACGATATTATAATTTTTGAATTCCTATATGAATTTTTATCGAAATATAAAATTTAGATTGTTTTAAACAAATTTGAAATAAAAAGATTAATTGCTTTGCGTTAGCTCACTAAACATTCTCAAATAAAAGAAATGCTTCAAATTTTTTTCAGGAGTGATGATGGTGGCAATATGTCATAAGGATATTGATAATCGAAACTGTTCAAATCGAACTCCAATAATTAATTGATTAATCAATCTAACATTTATAATATTGACATCTTCTGAAGGTTGAAATTCTTCATTGTATTTTATCAGTCAAACTTGGTTTTGTTTTTGAATTTATAATAAAAGATAGGAATGGAAGTATTTAAGTTTAAAAAACATGTCAAACATGCATTAGTTCTTTTTGTTTCTTATAATTAAGTAAAGTGACCACTACTTTCTGTCCACTACTGCTCAGATATCGGACATGTCACGTCCATTTTCTCATTTATTTATTCATTCGAAATACTATCTTATTCGCATAATTACTTCTTATGATATATTCAACACCCTTCCATAGCAATTTCAACTTATGATTCCAATTTTTGAAGAATTCAGTTTGTTTTTACAATTTAATATTATTTAAACAATCTAAAGATTCCACTGGAATCTTAAGATTTTCACGTTCCCTTTAAATCTTCCTAAATTTTCCACAACAATCAAATGATGATAGTTAAACAGTTTACGTAAATCCAAAATTTTAAATAATTCCATTCAAAAACATCTCAAAAATTCATTCGAAAATGGTACTTTGGGATTCTGTATGTGAATGAGGAGGAGGACTGATTTACGCTTATAAGTAACAGGATTTCAGGATCAAGAACTGTGAAACAATAATTCAGCCTGGCCTTCAAAAAATTCAGCAAAAAATACAATATGAACTATAATTCGTTGAAGATTTAGATAATTGGCACAGGAAAGATCAAACCAAACTTTTCAGGATATACATTGTCTTAATTTTTTTTTTCTATGTTTTCGATTCCCAATTGAGTAAAAAGTTAGCGTGAAATTTCTGACTCCTAAATTATCATCATTTCCATAAAATTTGTTTTAAAAAAGTCACCGCTATTAATATCAATGAATTATATGAAATAATACTAATCAATCATATATAATCAAATTGTTTATTATTGGTAAAGCAAACTGTAATTGGTCAACTTGTTCCCATAATACTTATCGCCAAAACGCATAAGCAACGATTTTCGTTGCGATGACTTACCACAATGTTCATACTTCGGTAAATGATTTCAGCAGTGCTATTTATTGTTCCTAAAAGCATCTAAGTTGTCAATTCAAGATCAATCAGCAAGGTAGGCTTTTCAGCACTGATGACGCTTTGAAATAAATTTGCAAGTGCTTTCAAAGAAGTAAAGACAAAAATCCTATAACTTACTCTGCCGCAGATCATAACGACTTCTGGACTTAATCTAAGTTCATGTCAATAATTATATTAGAGTAAAAAAATTGGCTTCCTGTAGACCAAACAAAAAAAATCAAACTTGCCCAAAAATTGGAAACATCTAGATTCCTTCGGCAAATTTAGTATGAAATCGATGAAACATGAAAGTGCATGACCAGGTTTTATTGCTTCTGCACATTGAGTTAAAGCTGGATTAGCCACTATTTCGCCCTTACAAAAAAGTTTTTACGTACGAATTCCGTTACATATACAATAAAACAGTACTAAAAGTTGGACCTATAAATTCATCTTGAAATTAAGAAGAACAATGATTTCGTACTGGAAATAAAAAGGTACGAATGATTTCGTAGTTGAATGAAGACATGAGCAAAAATGTAGCAATTCATGAGGACAAAAAGACATGAGCATAAATACAGCAATTCATGAGGACAAGAAGACATGAGCATAAATACAGTAATTCATGAGGACAAGAAGATATAAGCATAAATACAGTAATTCATGAGGACAAGAAGACATTAGCATAAATACAGTAATTCATGAGGACAAGAAGACATAAGATAAATACAGCAATTCAAAAAACGATAAAAAGTATGGAAAAATCGGCATGAAAAAAATGATATGGAAATCGGGAAAATTTCTAAGATGAAGTCATATAATGCACCCAGAACAAAGGATTAAATTTATCAACTGCGAATAAATCGTTCATTTAAACTGCTAATAGACCTTATGAATAAAACACTACGCAATTCAAATAATTAACTTGTAGGATAATTTATATATATAGACAAAAAGCGAATTGAAAAAATCGATAGTTGAAACCAGGATAAAATAAGTTATTGACTGAATTAATCATTACATTATGAAGCTAATCAACGTCTGATAATCAACAGCACAGCACTAATCATATGAATATATGTAGTAACCAATTCACAAGATTTAAAACGTCAACCAATGGTGCAATAGATT